>OY101451.1:37412679-37567706 GCA_956483635.1 Panzeria rudis | reverse complement strand
AAACTAAGGAATTCGGAAATAAAATTTTTTTTGGCTCAGCTCTGCCAGCATGAATTAGATGATGACCTTACAACAGAAGAAATTATCGATAGTAATAGAAAAAATGTTAAGAATTTGAAAAAAAATTAAAATAGGACTCTGATTTTATAAGTTTAGAGAAATCCAGGAAAATGGCTAAGAAACTAAATGTTCTGTATTATGGATTGCTTTCGATTTGTTCAACATCTACGATAAATGAAATGATTTTTTCTAGCCAAGTTATATCAAAACTAAAGAAATTATTTTTCTGAAAGATTGTCTTAGAAGATCTCCTTAAACTATTGAAATAACTGATAATGATCTCACAAAATTGTTTATTTTTAAATGAATACATATTTATTAAATAATTTTTTTTTATGCTTGATTCAGTTCAAGAATTGTTATGTTCAAGGATTGTTATGTTTGTTATGTTATTGATTTTTTTTACTAATAAATTCAAAATAATATATAATTTATGCAATTTTATTTGATAAAATTACTTGATTTATGGAAAAACTTCATTAATCGGTTAACCGGTTAATACAGCAATTAACCGATTAAGCCAAAACCTCGATTAATTAGTCGAGCGATTAACCGATTAAAGCAGAACCCCGATCCCGATTAAATGAATACCCTAATATGTATATATGTATTTTTATGTACATGACTATTTATTTATAGATACGCAGTATTTTTTGTATGGTGGTAATTTTAATTTTTGGATATAAAGCTTAACCGGTTACCTCCGTTCAAATATAATTTTAAATAAATGAATTACATATACATATGTACATATTTATAATGTCTATTTTAGAAAACCATAACCACACCGAGCCTTTGCTGCAAGAGAGTCATAACTGAAAAAAACGTAATTTTTGAGTAGATAATGCAGAATTAATAGTCTATCGTTCTTCATATTAGCTCTGTTTGTTTACTTTTTTGTAGTAAATGTAGTAAAACAGAGACTTATAAAATGGTGTACTCATGAGAAACCCTTCTTTTTTGTGTCAAAAATTTTCGTTTTTACTCATATAGAAAAAATATGAAACAACAGACAAAAAATTACAAACAAAAATATGTTTTTTTTATTAATATGATAATTTCTAACGTATTTGCTTGTGAATCCAAATTGATTATTAGGCTAAGATTCGTAACGTTTTAATTCAGAAAGAATTGGGCATGATTAATATTCCAAGGAGCAAGAGAAAAATTAACATCAACTTAATTTTTCAACGTACACAGCAGAACAGAGTAACGCGCCACTGTTGGCAGCCGCTACACTTCCATCGTCAGTGCTCAAGTGTATTTTTCGTATCACCACTTGTTAGGTGGCTCTGTTGAATGTGATTTCAATTCTTATATATACAACTTTTTCGTGAAAATTTAATACGAGAATTAAATTCACTTTCAAGTTGATATTAAGTGTATTTTCCCAGTGTTGCCATTGGTTTATTTTTCTTCATTCCCATTTTTCCGATTTTTGTTCTACTCAAGACAAACTTTTTTGGTTTGATTTTATACTTAAGTATATATGAACATGTAAACATGTGAAAAGCTCAAGCCAGTAGCTAATTGTTAATTAATATGATAATTTCGATCTTAATTTTTCAAAAAATGCAGCTAATATCAACTTGAAAGTGAATTTAATTCTCGTATTCAATTTTCACGAAAAAATTGTATATATAAGAATTGAAATCACATTCAACAGAGCCACCTAACAAGTGGTGATAACCAAAATACACGTGAGCACTGGCGATGGAAGTGTAGCGGCTTCCGAAAGTGGCGCTACTCTGTTCTGCTGTGTATGTTGAAAAATTAAGTTGATGTTAATTTTTCCCTTGTTCTTTGGAATATTAATCATGCCCAATTCTTTCTGACTTAAAACGTTACGAACCTTAGCCTAATAATCAATTTGGATTCAAAAAATATTTTTCTTTGGTTTCTGTTTCTGTTCTTATAAATTAAATGTCGATAGTTCTGCGCAAAATTTTCCGTGTCCGCTTTGAAATTAATTCCAAGTTTTGGCGGTACGTTAATGATATGTAACATTTCTAACATGTAACGTAGTCCGTAATTATTGTCTGTCTGTTTTTAAATCTAATATATTATCAAAGTCGGGATAGTAGCCTAATCTAGCACAGTGAGAACTTAAAGCTTTTTTGATTTGATTTGCGTCCAGCAAGCCTAGTTTAGAGATTTTTTTTCGCCATACCTACATAAACTTTATTACGCCTTTCATTACCATTTCCATTACATGGAGTTTTATAATCTGCATACGACTTTTCCAACTTTTGCATTTTTTCTTTTGTTTTACTAAATACTCTTCCTAATGTATTAACCGTTCTATGAGCCATTCTATAGTTCCTAGTATCAAATATTTTGATTTTTCCAACTTTTCTTATATTACTGGTACATATGTCAATGCCTTGTAAATTTTCGGTTCAGTATTCATGTTAGTGTTAGAACTCCTATGTTTTTTGTATCTCTCTATTAAATCATGTGTTAGTTGTATAGGAAAACTATTATCAATTAATATATCTCCGAGCTTTAATTTATTCTTTCTATTAAATTCTGTATCACTTAAGGCTATTTCACACTGTAATACAAGCTTTCAGATTTTTATTAGATTTTGTAAGACGAAAATCAAATCAAAATTAGTCTGACTGTCAAAAAATCTTAAAGAAAATATTCTCATTACATTTTGTTTCTACACTATCACATTCCAAATAAAACGTAACATAAATAAATTGCAAAAACTAAAATTTTTTCGTTCTTCTTTTTCTGTTATTCCTATGTTTGTGTAAAAGACAACCCTGATAGAATGAAAAATGTGATTGCTTAGAAAATTTCCTAAAAATGACGAATACCATAATACTGTCACATTTATTTACGTATTATTTGACATATCATAAAAATTTGTTTTCACACTGTTAGATTTTTACTTAAGATTTGAGTTTTTGACAAGTATTAATACTAAATCTAATAGTCTGAAGGCCGCTTTATTATTAAAACTCTTTCTATAAGGTTTCTAGCTCTACTGATAATAATCCGTTTAGGATGTTTTGAAAAATTGTTAGTTATTGTTCCGGATGATGTAGGTTTCTGATACCAATGAAATAGAAAATTATTCCCTTGTCTTATTATTAAGGTATCTAAATATAGAAGTTTATAGCCACCAGGGCTCGGACTTTCATACAAATGCATGTTTTTTGTGATGATAGATAAAGAGGTATTGACTAATTATGGTATTCATTTAATCGGGTTTCTGCTATAATCGGTTAATCGCTCGATTAATTAATCGAGGTTTTGGCTTAATCGGTTAATTGCGGTATTAACCGGTTAACCGATTAATGAAGTTTTTTCATAAATCAAGTAATTTTACCAAATAAAATTGCATAAATTATCTTTTATTTCGAATTTATTAGTAAAAAATACAATAACATAACAACCATAACTGTCCTTGAACTTAAACAAGCAAAAGAAAATCATAAATATGTATTCATTGAAAAAATTAACTAGTTTGTGAGATCATTATATCAGTTATTTCAATAGTTTAAGGAGATCTTCTAAAACAATCTTTTAGAAAAATAATTTCTGTAGTTTTGATAAAACTTGGCTTGAAAAACCCTTTCATTTATCGTAGATGTTGAAGAAATCGAAAGCAATCCATAATGCAAAACATCTAGTTTCTCAGTCCTTTTCCTGGATTTTTCTAAAGTTATAAAATTAGAGTCCTGTTTTAATTTTTTTTCAAATTCTTAACACTTCTAATTGTTTCGGTTAATTGTGTTAAAACATTTCTTATATTACTATCGATAATTTCTTCTGTTGTAAGGTTATCATCTAATTCATGCTGGCAGAGCTCAGCGAAAAAAAGTTTATTTATTTGTACTGTATTTTAAAACACTGTTGCTAGAAGGAAATATTCCTGAGTGGAGGTATAAAATAATTCAATTCGTCTCTCATTAAATCTAATCCTTAGATTTTTAATTAAATCGTTTGCAACAGTATTATTAGATTTTATAAAACTATTAAATAAAAACTTAATACATAATTCCCTTAAGTTCAATTAGAATAGCAGAGTCTTTACTAAACTCTTTTATAGGCACGTCCAAAGATTTTAATGTTTTACTTAAGTTAAAATCACTGAACACACTTATTTGTTTGTACGAAATGTAATTTCTAAACACATACATTTTGTATATGAAGCTATGTACAGACGATTATCAGTTCTTACAATATTGTAAGTAAAATGTGCTAAAAAGTTCTTACAATCGTGTGAAGTGAACATTTTTGTCTGACAACGGTGGCAGAAAAACCATTGTCAGTCGAATTTAATACTACCTGCTGACAAAAAATTGTCAAAAATCTCACAATCGTGTGAACACACCGCGTTACCATTGTCAGATTATTGGTAGATAATTGTCAGACATTTTTTAATTGTCAGATGTGCGAAGTTTCTGCATCTGACAATGGCGTCATTGTCAGAGACTATTTTATATTGGCAGCACTCCACACATTTTTTTTAGGGAAAAATGAAAATAAGAGAAATTATGCAGCTAAAATAGTTAAAATTGCTTCTTTATGTTTAATAATAATTTATATTTTTACTTTTTAAAGTTAACACAAGCACAGATGATAAATAATTGATGATTTCTGTTAAATGATATGCGTCTGGCAGCGCCAAACAACAGATCTGACAATCGTGTGAACTGCCAATTTCTTTACTGACAATATTGTCAGATAAATTTATTGTCAGACAACTGTCTGCCAATAAATTGTAAGCTTTTCTAACAACTTTGATACAGCCGTGTGAACTAACAATATAACTTGTGCTGACAATTTTTTATTGTCAGTACATCGTCAACACATTGGCAGATCTCACAATATTGTAAGATCTTATAACCGTCTGTACAGGGCTTGAGACGAAACAAATAATTAACACACACAAAAAATACGTTATAATATTACAAAATACAAAAATATTTGTTACGTCGGTTAATCGGGTAATCGACTGAAATTGATCGGCTTAACCGTTAATCGAAAAAAGCCAATTTTAAATTAACCGGTCAGTTAATCGGGTAGTCATTAACCGATTAACGGTTAACCGAATGAATACCCTACTAATTATCTATGCGAATCATAAAATTTTAAGTAGATTGGTATTGATTTGTACTTGCATATTTTGGTGGTAGATGCATATTTTTGCATATTGATTAGACATGGGCGCGTGTCGTGTTTTTTCGTCACACGAACACGCATGACTCAACACGAAGTGTTCGTGACTGAAAATCTGATTTTCGTGGTCGTGTCGTGTTGAGCAAACTTGACACGAAAAAGCACGAACGATTTTCAGATTAATATATGTATGAATGCAGAAGCTTGCCGCACAAGATTATTAAACGAAAATCTGGATAACTTACTGTTTCTCATCAAAAATATGTAAATAAAAATACAAATAGAACATGAAATGTTAAAATAGAAGAAAAATATGTCTTTGAATATAAACAAATTTTGTTTTTGGATTTGATTTCGTGCGTGTTGTGTCGTATACGTGTTTTGAAAATTTTTGACGTGCGTGTTTCGTACGTGTTGGATATCCGAGATTCGTGTTCGTGTCGTGTTGGAAAATGTCGACACGCGCCCATCTCTACAAGTGATGGCAACTGGCAACTGAGAGCTGTCAATTTCAGTTGCTATTGCGTGCGTTTCTGGCAACCATTAATTTTCAGTTGCCGATTCGTAACATAGCGTCTTCACGAGCCATTGATTTGTCTTGACGAAAGTCAAAGTCGATATGAAAAAATAGCACTAACATTTTTCTAATGTTTTTATGTATGAAGTTTGACAAATGTTAGAGCAAAATTATGTCTCGTGAAGACGGGGTGTAAAACAACTATACTTCGGTTGCATTAAATAATAGACCCAATTATGCTTGTTTTATATTTTTTCTCTTAATAATAATAATAAAAAATTAAAAGAAATATTTTCATATTATTTTAGTATTGGTACTTTGTTCGTAGGTAAATTTTTGCGCATATTTTCAATTTTTAGGTACATTTGTTGAGCATGAAAGTCAGAGCCCTGATAATCACATTCTCTTTCAATGGTAAATTGTATATCTTGATGGAAGGAATTAAATGTTGCTAACATGTTTTCTATTTTATATTCTGTAATAATACAAAATAAATCATCAACATATTTTGTGATTATTTTTGGTCTAATAGACAATCTTTCAATGCATGTGTATTCCTTAATAACAATATCGGCTACAACTGGAGAAGCCATTGGAGGAGATCCCATTGGAAGTCCTTTTTGCTGTATATATATTTTTTATTATCATATTGAAAATAACTACTGTCTATTATGCAAAATTAAGTATGAGTAAAAATTCGCCCTTTTCTATATTATGTAGTATGTTCTTCTATTAAATTTTTGTTCAATAATACTAATA
This sequence comes from Panzeria rudis, assembly GCA_956483635.1. Taxonomy (NCBI): domain Eukaryota; kingdom Metazoa; phylum Arthropoda; class Insecta; order Diptera; family Tachinidae; genus Panzeria; species Panzeria rudis. Next base: position 37,561,234 of record OY101451.1, on the reverse strand, counting down.
ACTAGATCTATAGGTATGCTAGGGTATAACACCACATCAAGTGAAATTAATTTCTCATTGTTATCTATTTTTACTTGTCTTAAACTTTTATAAATATATAAAATTCTCAGTTATCTTTCTATCTTTCCGGCCTAATGTCTATATGCATTTCATTGGTGCTTTACCAATAATGTGCTAAAATAAAATTTCCATAGACATTTTTACTAAAACACACTTAAAGTCTACATTAATTTTTTATGAATACGGTAGTATAATTCTTGCTTGAATAAATTAAAGTTTTATTCTAAAAAATTATTTTTACAGCAATTTTTTAAGAAATGTATTATTTAACATATTGTCATAATTTTATTTTAAACTAGATGTGCCCGCCCGCTTCGCGCGCTTAAAGTTCGCTTTATGACTATAAGGTGTCTATAAAATATAATAATATAGCGTTCTTTATATTTGTTTAAAGTTCCCGTTAAAAAAAAATCTTTCTAATTTTCAAAAACATTTATATTAGTAAAAATGTGTGTGAAGCTAAATTTTAAAATATACAATCCCAGACACAAACCATAAAATTTAACAGAGCTCTGTTAACAGGTTAACATTACTCTGTTAGCAATTAAAACGTAGTGAATGCTTTTAAAACTGAATTTTTTTGGGAAGGAGTCAACGGGGACGGAAAAAAAAGATGAGGATTTGAAGGCAAGGAACTCCTCTACAAATGCTCATATTACGAATTTTTAACAGTTTGAGTTTGGACGAGTTATGCGCGATTTTTGAAATGTGGGTTCTCTAAGGGATACACACATTTTTTTTGGGAAGGAGTCAACGTGGGCGCAAAAAAATGATGAGGATTTGAAAGAAAGGAATTCCTCTACAAACGCTTATATTACGAATTTTCAAGAGTTTGAGTTTGGACGAGTTATGCCCGATTTTTGAAATGTGGGTTCTCTAAGGGATGCCACATTTTTTTCGGAAGGAGTCAACGTGGGCGGAAAAAAATGATGAGGATTTGAAGGCAAGGAACTCCTCTACAAACGCTCATACTACGAATTTTTAACGTTTTGAGTTTGGACGAGTTATGCCCGATTTTTGAAATGTGGGTTCTCTAAGGGATGCCCACATTTTTTTGGGAAGGAGTCAACGTGGGCGGAAAAAAATGATGAGGATTTGAAGGTAAGGAACTCCTCTACAAACGCTCATATTACAATTTTTAAACAGTTTGAGTTTGGACGAGTTATTAGAGAACCCACATTTCAAAAATCGGGCATAACTCGTCCAAACTCAAACTGTTAAAAATTCGTAATATGAGCAGTTGTAGAGGAGTTCCTTGCCTAAAAATCCTCATCATTTTTTTCCGCCCACGTTGACTCCTTCTCAAAAAAAGTGGTCATCCCTTATTAACAGAGTAATGTTAACCTGTTAACAGAGCTCTGTTAAATTCTACGGTTTGTGTCTAGGGTTTTATATATTAAAATTTAACTTCACACACATTTAGTAAAATAGGGTACATTTTCGTTTTTTCTATTTTAACTTAGAAATGAGCTACTTAATCACGGTAAAAAGTACCCTATGGTTGAATCACGACTCTAAAGTACGTCCATACAAAATTTCATGAAAATCCATTCAGTGGTTTTTGCGTGAAGCGAGTTCTGACAGACAGACAAAATTCCAAAATTGCAAAAATCGGGCATAACTCGTCCAAACTCAAAGTGTTAAAAATTCGTAATATGAGCATTTGTAGAGGAGTTCCTTGCCTTCAGATCCTCATAATTTTTTTCCGCCCACGTTAACTCCTTTCCAAAAAAATGTGGTAATTTCTTAGAGAATCCACATTTCAAAAATCGGGCATAACTCGTTCAAACTCAAACTGTTAAAAATTCGTAATATGAGCGTTTGTAGAGGAGTTCCTTGCCTTCAAATCCTCATCATTTTTTTCCGCGCACGTTGACTCCTTCCCAAAAATAATGTGGGCATCCCTTTGAGAACCCACATTTCAAAAATCGGGCATAACTCGTCCAAACTCAAACTGTTAAAAATTCGTAATATGAGCGTTTGTAGAGGAGTTCCTTGCCTTCAAATCTTCATCATTTTTTTCCGCCCACGTTGACTCCTTCCCAAAAAAATCAGTTTTAAAAGCATTCACTACGTTTTATTTTATAACAGAGTAATGTTAACCTGTTAGCAGAGCTCTGTTAAATTCTATGGTTTGTGTCTAGGGTTTTATATTTTAAAATTTAACTTCACAAACATTTAGTAAAATAGGGTACATTTTCGTTTTTTTTTCTATTTTAACTTAGAAATGAGCTACTTAATCACGGTAAAAAGTACCCTATGGTTGAATCATGACTCTAAAGTACGTCCATACCAAATTTCAGGAAAATCCATTCAGTGGTTTTTGCGTGAAGCGTGTTCGGACAGACAGACAGACAGACAGACAGACAGACAGACAAAAATTCCAAAATTTGGTGGTTTGTTCTCTACATCGATTACTGTTTATGCCACCATAAAAATTTTCAAAAAATATTTCATGTACAGACTGGCCCCTTTTACAGTTTTATTATATGTATAGATGAAATACTTATGAAAATAAAATAGATTCGTATCAAATACAAATTATTTGAATATTATGCTTATTTTTTGAAAATCATTCGTAAATTCTCAAATGGTTTTTGAAAGTCTGTACATAAGATAAGCTGTTTGTAATTGTTCAAAAGTGTGGTTGAATTCTACTGACGATTTGGTAAAGCACCAATGAAATGCATATAGACAATGCTTAACTATCAACAAATAAATTCCATTTACAGCAATCCTTTAGTGTCGAAATCATAGAACAACATTCCTTAAGCGTGAATTGTCAATTTGCTCAATCTTAATGTTATTATTATAAACTTTGGACTCACAAGCATATCCTTGAATTATTATTATCTCTTTATAGGTACCATGATACCCAAATCCGGTGGAGATTACGCATATATAGGAACAGCATTTGGTCCACTGCCAGCATTTTTGTATCTCTGGGTTGCCTTATTAGTTTTAGTGCCTACAGGAAATGCAATTACGGCATTAACATTTGCTCTATATCTTTTAAAACCTTTTTGGCCATCATGTGAGCCACCTGTTGAAGCAATACAGCTGCTGGCAGCTGTTATAACATGTATGTATATCTATATATTTATATGTGAACAATGTATATACATATATCGCACCCTAAATACAAAAGGGTCACAACTCAAAATACTAAAATTTTCAGGAGAGACAAAAAACTGTTTATGTGCAGAAGCAACACACTTAACATAAAAACAGACATAAGTGTATTTTTCCAGTTAAAGAAGATAGTGATGTAAAAGAAATTTTTTCAGTAGTTAGAGATGTGGAAAAAAGTCAGTTTTGGAAAATTTTGAGTTGTGACCCTTTTGTATTTAGGGTGCGATATATATATTATTTGTTTAATAATTACATTTTTGATTAATTTTTTTAAGGTATTTTGACCGTTATAAACTGCTATAATGTTAAATGGGTAACACGAGTCACCGATATATTTACCGGCACAAAAATATTCGCTTTATTGGTGATTGTAGCGGCAGGAGCTTGGTATTTATTTGCTGGAAACACAGAGAACTGGGAAGCGCCTATGAAAGGCTCTGTTACACAACCTGGGCTAATAGCATTGGCATTTTATAATGGTTTGTTTTCATATTCGGGCTGGAACTATCTTAATTTTGTAACTGAAGAATTAAAAGATCCTTACAAGAATTTGCCAAAAGCAATTTGTATTTCCATGCCGGTAGTAACCATAATTTATGTAGTGGCAAACATTGCTTATTTTTCGGTTTTAACGCCTGAAGAGATGTTGTCATCTAATGCTGTGGCAGTAACATTTGGTGATAGAATGTTAGGTGTTATGGCTTGGGTGATGCCTTTCTTTGTCGCCTGTTCCACTTTTGGTTCACTGAATGGTGCGATATTTGCCTCATCTCGTCTTTTTTTTGTGGGTGCCCGTAATGGCCATTTGCCAGCTGCTATTTCTTTGATCAATATCAATTGCTTAACACCAGTGCCATCATTAATATTTTTGGTAAGCCCCAACAAATTTTTGAAAAAAAAACTTTTAAGAAAATATACAATGTAGTTCACCTTCTACTAATTCTTATTATTTAGTGCGTTTTAACATTGGTTCTATTGTTCATCAAAGATGTCTATGCTCTTATCAACTACGTAAGCTATGTGGAGGCGCTATTTACTTTAATATCTGTTTCCGGTTTATTGTGGCTACGTTATAAGCAACCCAAAATCGAAAGGCCTATACGTGTCAGTCTTGTTTTGCCGATTGTATATTTAATAATCTGCCTCTTTCTTGTGATCTCATCGTTCTTCCAATCACCGCTTGAAGTTGGTGTTGGCACAGCTATTATCTTGTCTGGCATTCCAGTATATTACATGACAATCCATCGACCGGTTAAATGGCTGACAACTATGTCACAAGCTATTAATATATGGTGTTCAAAATTCTTTATTTGTATGCCAAATCAAGAAAAATTTGATTAAGCTTAAGATATTAAATTATAAGTAATGAAAACATAAAAGACTAATTCAAATTAATATAAATCATTATACAAGTATACACATGCATGTCGTATGTCTTTATAGTATCTATAGTATATGCCGTGTATACAATACATTGATAGGTATTTTCTGTAAAATACATATCGCACCTGTACCTTTAAGGGGAGTTAACTAAAAATTTAGCATTTTTCACATTTTTTTTTTGAGTTGTCCCCAAATGTATGCTCAATTCATATAAGTTTTGTTTCCACTAAAGGGAAATATTTAAGTTGTGCCTGTATTTATGCCATATCGCTTTACTTTATTGATGTTCTATTATTCAAATAAAGAGTAGCAACTCAAAAAATTTTGATATACATATTTCGATAATCATTGAAAAATTGCAACAACAATTACCGTTTTATACTTCTTAGGGCCATTATTACAACTTGGGTTTCGTTAAAGTTGGGATTTTATCGGATGGATAAACAGTTTTTTATTACTACAACTTAGCGGGAAGTTTAGTCATTTGAAGTTGCCACATGGTACAGCCATACTTTGAAAAATATAACTTTTATTTTACAGGCAAGTTGTAATAATGAAAAATTGTTAAAGGTCAGTTTATCACTCACTTTTGCCAAACGTGCTTTAGCTATCTTCTACTTTACTGCCGAGTTGTAATAATGGCCCATATTCTTATTTCTTTACAATGAAAATTTGTAAATTTTAATTTGGCTCCCTTTAAAAGAACAAGTGCGATATGTATAAAAAAAATACTAAAGGGAAATTATTAGAAATTGCGTGCCTTTTGCCTCGCAACGAAAAAAAAATAATACAATAATATATTATATACATATATATCTATTAAAAGTATTTTGTAAAATAAAATCATAACAAATCTGTTAAATCTCAAATACAATATAGCCTTCATAAATAAACTATTTAAGCAGAAATAATAATGAGAGTTAACGTAGTAAAATTTAATAGGCAGTCTAGACATAAAATATACTTGGAATTAAAAAAGTTGTTTTATATACATAAATTGTAAACATTGTCAATTAGTTGTAAACATTTATAATTTATCCAATTAAAAAATAATTTTTTTACACTAGAACTACTTTTTTTACATTTTGTATAATATTGAACGTAAATAAGTACATAGAATAATGTTAAAAATTTTCGACACAAATTACAAATACATATGTTTTTATATTTAGCTTATTTTATTTTAATGAAATTCAGAGAATACAATCTTATGCTTCCTACACATTGGACATTTCTTTTGTTATCATTTTGTGGCGTTATATTTCAAAATAACACCTCAATGCGGCAAAACATGTTGTCATCTTGTTTTTGTGACTGCAATATTGTGGCATTATTGTGACAACCGTATACATTAGATGCCCAAACAGTTTGCCACACACCGAAAAACATCGGAAGTGGAAAACGTTGCCGCTAGTATACACTATCATGTTTGCTTGCGATATCATAAAATGGCATAGTGTGTACGTAGCATTATCCTTGCAACACATAGTTCAAGAATTGGTCGAATTCAGTTACATTTTATAGTCTTCGACATTTGGGTATGTCGACTATTTTTGTAAAAAGTTACTTGAATTAAATGATGTTGGTGTTCGTTGAAATGATTCTGTTTTCTCATTAATGAAAATAACATATTGTTACGAAATAAAAATGCAGATTCAAATGTAACGACACAAACTGACAACCCGATCATTATCTGCTTTATACCCCTAAATCACTGTAATAAAATCAAAACCTGGCAACCAAGTACCACAATTAAACTTGGCATCACTCGACAACTGCCAATAGAATTCAAAATAACGGAAAATGGAAGTTTCCGGAATCTTCAGGAAACGGTAGCTAGAACTTTCAAGACTATTCGAGACTGCTTAATCGCAATTACAAACAGTGACATTAAACTTAAACTGCAAGAGATGTAGACTTGATGACAGCATAATTTGCTTAAGTTGCGAACATTAGAGTATGTGTGTGTGCGAAGATAAACAAACAGAAGAAAAATCTCATGCATCTACACACGCACATACACTACACTATAGCAAGACCAAATGATCATGCCGTATACTTAAAGATAAAAAGAGACAACTACATTCCAGAAAGTTAGCGAAGTTACCAGAAGGTTTTATAATTTACTATATAAGGGGAGGCTGCCAGACGACAGAGAAAAAGTGTGTTTTTAAACTTAGACGAGTAAACATCGCCAAGAATAGTTAGTGTGTACATCGCGTTTAGTTGTACGTGTTTTTAAAGTAATAAATAAAGTGGTACTGAGAATTTATTTGTAAAATAAATATCCGTGTTTTATTTTATTGCAATTCAACGAATCCTGTGAAAATAATAAAACCGTTTTTATGTAAAGGACTAAAAACGTAACAATTGGTGTCAGAAGTGGGATTGCAAAATAAAATAAAAAGGACATTATTAATTAATAAAAAAAAAGGACATTATTAATTAATAAAAAGGACATTAATAATAATAAAAAGGACATTAATAAAAAAAAAACATTATTAATTAAAATAAAAATTACAAAAGGACATTAAAAAAAAAAATAGAAGCCATGAAGTTTGAAGAGCTAAAAGTTGAGCAGCTAAAAAAAGAGCTGAGTAAGCTGGAACTGCCAACAACAGGCAATAAAGTGGAACTTCAGAAGAGGCTGATAGATGAGTTCAAGCAGCGTGGCATCGACATCGGGACATACGAATTTGAGGATAAAGAGGAAATAGAGGTATGTACTCGTGCCACGACAAGCAACATGGATTTAAGCACAATGTTCGCCGCTATGATGGAAAAATTTCAAGAAGTTAAAGAAACATCTAGAGGTAACAATGAGAGAATGCTGGCTGAAGTTCAAGAAACATCTAGAGCTAACAACGAGCGACTGCTAGCTGAAGTTAAGGCTGAAGTTCAGGAAATATCTAAGGCCACAAATGAGAAGCTAGTGGAAATTTCTGAGGTCATAAATAGAAGAGTAGATGGCATTGAGGTACAAGTCATCAAATTTGACGAGAAACTCTCAGAACTAGAGAATAAACTTCATAGCCTAGAAATTGGTGGCGTCGAAGTGCATGTAAAAGATGTGGACGAGAAATTACATGAACTGGAAGCAAAAATTGTTACTCTTCAGTGTCAAGGAGGGCCAGTGAGAGTTATTCCAGAGGCTTCCAGCAGAGTAAAGACGCCTTGTTTCGATGGCAGCGCACCTTTGAACATCTTCAAGTTCCAGTTCGAAACAGTTGCCAGCAAAAATGGTTGGAACAGTGAAGAAAAGGCCATAGAGCTGATTTTGGCCTTAAAAGGAGCCGCAGCAGAAGTACTTGAAACCGTACCAGGGAGCTGCAGAAATAATTTTGATGACATAATGGCGGCACTGCAGCGGAAATATGGTGGCGAACATAAGCGAGATATATACCGCATGGAATTGCGATGTAGAGGACAAAAGCCCAATGAGTCTCTACAAGATTTCGCAATGGAAATTGAGCGGTTAGTGCAGCTTACGTATCCAGGTGAAAACCGCCCATTCCTGGATCATGTCAAAACAGAGGCGTTTGTTAATGGCATCCGTGATCCTGACATCAAGCTTGCAGTGTGTGCTACACAAAAGGCTACATTCGCAGAAATGGTTTCATTTGCACTAGCTCAGGAGACTGCTAGGGTGATTTGGAAGCCACAGGTGTGCAAGGTGCGGAACGTGGAGGTCATTGCCGAAAATGAGAGTGATCTAGTCTCTAGCATCAAGGAGGCAGTGAGACAAGCATTGGCGGAGAAGGACGGCAAAGTAAAAGCTAAGTGTTATAACTGCGGCAAAGTTGGCCACTTCCAGCGCAACTGCAAGGCGCCAAGAAAAAGAGCCAGATCTGTTTCGCCACCAAGGAATAGTAAACGGGTGAACCAACAAACAACACAAGAGTCCCCGTTAAACTAAAATGAGCTAGCACTAAGGGGCAAGAGCTAGCTCCCACAAACGACGGCCCCACAATCTCCATATCAGTAATGCAGCAGAAAAATAGCAACCTTACTGCATGTGGATACATCAACGGCGAAAAGCACATCTTCACCATAGACACAGGAGCGTCGCAGTCAATAATCAGGCCCGATATAGTGAAGGGGAAGTGTGAACCTTTAAGGAATATAAGACTACGTACAGCTACTGGGGAGCCTGCCACTGTCTACGGTAAGACTGAAGCGAAGGTGACTATAGCCAATATAAGCGTGAAACATGTGTTTATCGTTGCCGATATTGTTGACGAGGTTATTATTGGAGCCGATTTTATGATAAACCATGGCATCAACCTGCATATGGGGCAACAAGTGATGATTTGGCGTAATGTTGAAATACCGCTTGATGTTGGATATGACAATCAAACGCACGTAAGGAAACTAGTTGCTATTGAAAACCAGACGATACCACCGCAGTCTGAATCAGTAATATGGGCACGCATGGAGGGAGATTGTGAGGACAATCGGTTGTGGGTAGTAGAACCAACAGAAATTAAGAGCGAGCTATTAACAGCAAAAGCCCTCGTAAAAACTTGCAAAGGAGGAAAGATCCCTATAAGAGTACTTAATTTATCAGGCAACAAAAAAGTCGTCAGCGGAAATTCTGCTATAGGCCAATGTACTCCACCAGAGGCAATAATAAACTGCGAGCGAAAGTCTGAACCAGCCAATATGTCCGCAAAAGAGCGTGAACAATTTGAAGAACACGTGGGGAAATGGGTAGCAGAATTAGCAGCTCCTGATAGAAATAAAGCTAAACAGCTGCTAAAAAGGCACACCAGCGTCTTCGCCTTGAAAGATCAAAGCCAAGGGAGAACGGCAATAGTGAAACATGAAATAAATACAGGCGAAGCGAGGCCGATCAAACAGCCACCCAGAAGTGTACCCCTAGCAAAACGGAATGAGGTAAAAGAACTTGTTCATGAAATGGAGCGGAGTGGTGTAATCGAGCCATCTTCAAGTCCTTGGAGTTCGCCCGTTGTCTTAGTCAAAAAGAAGGATGGCAGTACGAGATTCTGCGTTGACTACAGAAAGCTCAATGACGTTACTAAGAAGGACAGTTATCCACTACCAAGAATTGACGACACCTTAGACACGCTGGCTGGAACGAAATGGTTCTCCACGTTAGACCTACAAAGCGGATATTGGCAGGTGGAGATTGCAGAGAAAGATAAGGAGAAAACTGCTTTTAGCGCGAGCGATGGATTATGGCAGTTTAAAGTTATGCCATTCGGGCTCTGCAATGCTCCAGCTACTTTTGAACGCCTAATGGAACGAGTGCTGAAAGGACTTCACTGGAAGACTTGCTTGGTGTACCTTGATGACATCGTCGTGATGGGAAAGACTTTTGATGAGCACCTCAAAAATTTGGCGGAGGTTCTTCAACGCATATCATCAGCTGGTTTAAAACTTAGCGTGAAGAAATGTGCATTGTTCCAGAGAGAAGTAAAGTATTTGGGCCATCGAGTTACAGCAGACGGAATCTCAACGGATGAAGATAAAATACGAGCAGTAAAGGACTGGCCTCGTCCGAAAAATCTTCATGAACTGCGCAGCTTTCTGGGCCTTTGTACCTACTACAGACGCTTTGTACCAAATTTTGCCAACGTCGCTGCAAGCTTACATGAGCTGACCAAGAAGTCGAGGCCGTATCACTGGGGCGAACAGCAGGAGAATGCGTTCCAGACACTAAAGGATTTACTGAGTACGTCACCAGTACTAGCCTACCCCATAGCTGGAGAAAAATTTTTGCTTGATACCGATGCGAGCGGCTATGGCATAGGAGGTGTGTTGTCGCAAGTTGTCAATGGCACAGAAAAAGTGATAGGCTATTATAGCCGTATACTCTCAAAGCCTGAGAGAAACTACTGTGTGACACGACGTGAGCTTTTGGCAGTGTTGGAGTGCATAAAACACTACCATAAGTACCTGTATGGTCAACACTTTACGCTGAGGACCGACCATTCTGCATTGAGATGGCTGTTGCAGTTTAAAAATCCTGAAGGGCAGCTAGCGCGCTGGATTGAACGTCTTCAAAGCTACGACTTCAGCATAGAGCATAGAAGGGGCGTAAAGCATAACAATGCAGATGCTTTATCGCGACGGCCCTGCAGCTTGGAGTGCAGACATTGTGTTAAGGCCGAAAAGAAGGAATGTGTTATTGATGTTCGGCTAACGCACATCGATTCCGATGAGGACTGGTCAGGGGCACAGAGAAACGACACCATATTGGCGACAATTATAGCAGCCAAAGAGGAAAATAGAAGACCTGCTCGCAATGTAATATCAGCTGAAAGCCCACTTGTGAAATGTTATTGGGCTCAGTGGAATAGCCTGAAGCTGATAAACGGGTGCTTGTACCGCGTATGGGAAAGTGCAGATGGTAAAATGGCTTCCAACCTAATAGTTGTGCCATCCTCCAAGGTGAATAAAGTTTTGCACGAGTTCCACAATGGTCCTAGTGGCGGTCATCTGGGAGTGACAAAAACGCTGGAGAAGCTAAAACAGCGTTTTTATTGGGTTGGGTGTCAACAAGCCGTAGCCGACTGGATAGCAAACTGCCCACAGTGCATCGCAGCAAAAGGACCAGCAAGAAAAAGTCGAGGACAGCTGCAACAGTACAACTCAGGTGCACCATTTGAGCGGATAGCAATGGATATAGCAGGTCCTTTTCCCGTCAGCGACGCCGGGAATCGCTATGTTCTTGTGGTGATGGACTATTTTAGTAAATGGCCAGAAGTATATGCCATACCCAATCAAGAAGCAAAGACAGTTGTGAATGTATTTGTCAACAACTGGGTATGTCGCTATGGTGTTCCAATAGAATTACATTCTGACCAAGGTAGAAACTTCGAGTCTGCTATATTCCGGGAAATGTGCGAATTATATGGGATAAAGAAAACAAGAACGACGCCGCTGCACCCACAGTCCGATGGCATGGTAGAAAGATTTAATCGCACTCTAGAGGAGTACCTGCGAAAAGTGGTAAGCGCGCATCAAAGGGACTGGGACGAGCACATTCCCAAATTTTTGTTGGCATATAGGTCAGCTGTACATGACTCGACATCACGAACACCTGCTAAAATTGTCTTCGGGACGGAATTAAAATTGCCTGGTGATTTGGAATTTGGCGTTAAGCCTACACCAACAAGTGAAGAAGGCACCAGCTCTTCCCAAGAGCAAGAAAATTTAAATGAGCTACATGAATTTGTACGCAACCGAATTAGAATGGCCAGTGACAAGATGAAGGCTAGATATGACCGAGCTGCAAATTCTGAGGGATTCAATGAGGGTCAATTGGTTCTACTTTACAACCCACAACGAAAGAAGGGATTGTCTCCAAAATTGCAGACTCATTGGGATGGACCGTATAAGGTTATTAAAAGGTTGAACGATGTCGTCTATAGGATACAGAAGTACAACAGCCCAAGGTCCAAAATGAAAATCGTACACCTGGAACGACTGGCGCACTATGGAAAAGGTGATTGTGTGCCTATTCGGGACGAACAGGCTTAAGTGGGCGGCAGTGTTACGAAATAAAAATGCAGATTCAAATGTAACGACACAAACTGACAACCCGATCATTATCTGCTTTATACCCCTAAATCACTGTAATAAAATCAAAACCTGGCAACCAAGTACCACAATTAAACTTGGCATCACTCGACAACTGCCAATAGAATTCAAAATAACGGAAAATGGAAGTTTCCGGAATCTTCAGGAAACGGTAGCTAGAACTTTCAAGACTATTCGAGACTGCTTAATCGCAATTACAAACAGTGACATTAAACTTAAACTGCAAGAGATGTAGACTTGATGACAGCATAATTTGCTTAAGTTGCGAACATTAGAGTATGTGTGTGTGCGAAGATAAACAAACAGAAGAAAAATCTCATGCATCTACACACGCACATACACTACACTATAGCAAGACCAAATGATCATGCCGTATACTTAAAGATAAAAAGAGACAACTACATTCCAGAAAGTTAGCGAAGTTACCAGAAGGTTTTATAATTTACTATATAAGGGGAGGCTGCCAGACGACAGAGAAAAAGTGTGTTTTTAAACTTAGACGAGTAAACATCGCCAAGAATAGTTAGTGTGTACATCGCGTTTAGTTGTACGTGTTTTTAAAGTAATAAATAAAGTGGTACTGAGAATTTATTTGTAAAATAAATATCCGTGTTTTATTTTATTGCAATTCAACGAATCCTGTGAAAATAATAAAACCGTTTTTATGTAAAGGACTAAAAACGTAACAATATCGTCACCTAAAATACAAAATAACGCAACATCACTTTTCATAAGTTTACAGGAGAAGCAAAAAACTTTGTAAAATTTAAAATATTTGAGGGTTAAAAGCAATCTTTAAGAACTTTTTAAGAAAAAAATATTATTTTTTTATAATTTTTTAAGTTACGTGTGCTACGTTACTTTGAATTGTAAATTTCTGAAACAAAAAGACGTATCATTAATGAAAGTATGATAGTATTACGTGAAACAAACAGTTCAAATATGAAATATTTGGCTTGAGCTTTTCACATGTTTACATGTTCATATATACTTAAGTATAAAATCAAACCAAAAAAGTAGAACAAAAAATCAGAAAAATGGGAATGAAGAAAAATAAACCGATGGCAACGCTGGAAAAGTGCACTTTAATATCAGCTTGAGAGTGATTTAATTCTCGTATTCAATTTTCACGAAAAAGTTGTATATATAAGAATTAAAAATCACATTCAACAGAGCCACCTGACAAGTGGTGATAGCAAATACACGTGAGCACTGACGATGGAAGTGTAGCGGCTTCCGAAAGTGGCGCTACTCTGTTCTGCTGTGTACTTTGAAAAATTAAGTTGATGTTAATTTTTCCCTTGTTCCTTGGAATATTAATCATACCCAATTCTTTCTGAATATAACGTTACGAACCTTAGCCTAATAATCAATTTAGATTCACAAAGCAAATACGTTCAAAATAATCATATTAATGAAATATTTAAATTTTTGTGTGAAATTACAGGTTCAATAAAATATTATGTGACACCACACGTTCATAAATGCAGTACTGCGCTGCAACAGTGAATTTAAATGTATTTAAATGCATCAATAAAATTAACAGCCATGCATTAAATAGCATTTATAGGTTTGCGTCGACATATTCAAACAAGTTTGCTATTCTGATGCAGCGCAGGCAGTACTACATTTAAGAACGTAGAAATATTTCTATTTAACTTCTACTACGGAAGCTCTCTTCATAATGGAGCACTCAATTCTACTAGAAAGATAAAGTTTTTGTAATCCAATTACATCTACATAATTATTATTAGCTTCTTCTTTATTTATTTTTTATTTTATTTAATTTAATTATCCATTTCCTGTGCAAAAAGATTGCTGTTATATTTAGAGCACAGGAAAGCATCCCAGTAAAAAACTTGCTTCCAATAAAGCAGGTTTCTACTATTATGGAATAAAAGTAGCGCTGACAAACCTGCTGATATCGCTGCTGATTTTTGTATGGTGAGTTCCCGGATTGGAGTATTACATTTTTGCTCACAAAAGCGCTTTTGAAGCGCTGAAAATCATCAATATTTTCAGCACTAGAACTGAAAATATATGAAAAAAATGGTTCGATGTGGACTGGCGTCGTTAACGCCATTTTGAATTTTTCTTATTTCGTTACTTTAGTTATTTTTATTAATTTCATATTTTTACTCAATGTTTGTTATTTTAACTTCAACAGTATCGAACTAAGAACTAGGGATGTAACGATACGGCGTTTTGCCGATCCGATACCGATACCGATATTTAAAAATAAATATCGCCGATACCGATTCCGATACCGATACGAATGTTGAAATTGAGTTCAATATTCGATCAACATATTTAGATCAACAAAACTCAATTGCAATTTTTTTATTATACAAAATTGAGTTCAAGTTTAGATCAACAAAACTCAAGTGCAATTCTTTTATTATACAAAATTACATTGTAAGAGAGAATATTTAAAATTGATATTAACCCAGTAAAAAAATTGGAAGTAATTATTAAGGAGCTACATTTTCTTTGCTTCCAAAAATCTATATTAAAAATATGCAGATAATTAGTAGAAAAGCAAGAAAAAAATTTTTAATTTCCTTATAATTTTAAAAAATACTCGCCATGCTTTTTAAAAAATCGATTTTTTAAAGGACATTTGTCAACTAATATTCTTCTAAACAACTTAATAGCTTAATTATTAAAAGTCTTCTAAGTTTATATTTATGCACCTAAATTTACATGAAAATAAAGTTTTGAGTTCAAATTCGCATAAAAAAATTGTGAAAATGGGTAATTTTTATCCTTTTTCCTTGAGGAAAAATCATTATAGAACACCGAAAAAGAAAATTGTCATAGCATCGCTTCCAATTCGGTGATTGGTAATCGAAAAACAGAACTTCTTGCGATGGCAAGGATATGTAAAACTTAATTAGAAATTATCCGAATTTGCAATACATCCGGATCGCGAATTCTACATTTTCATGACTTCTTTGGAGTGTGTTTTTTTGCTGGAATAAGATTTAAAAAACAACGACTTGAATTTGAATTCATGGTAAAATTAACAAAAAATAAATAATTTGTTTACAAAACAACAGCATAAAATATTATTAATTTTTAAAATTGATATTAATAAGATTTAAAAAATAACGAAGTGTATTTAATTCATGGTAAAATCGAACAAAAATAAATTATTTGTTAAAAAAAAACTCTGAAAAATTTTTTAAAAGTATCGTCGTATCGGCAGTAAAATATCGCCGATACCGATGTATCGGAAAATCTGAAGTATCGCCGATATATCGGTATCGGTATCGGTATTCGTTACATCCCTACTAAGAACCTTCGGGTTTGAAGTCCAACGTACCAATCACACGACCAAAAACACTGTTGCAAAACGGCACCAAGAAACTCAAATAAACTTACTCTTCATTCTCGCTTATAAACCTGCACGGGACGATAATCTTTTTCCCTCTTAGAGATCTAGCAAACCTGATTTTGTCATAAAGATATCGCGGGGGTTGAGAATAAATAATTTTATGTAAAAGTAAAAGAACGCGAATCTTAAGTAGATTTTCAAAAGATACACCGTAAAGCCTTGAGGAGAAACAAGAAACATGATCATACTTTCGTAAACCGTACGCATATCTTAGTATATTGTTGTATAGCACATTTAGCTTTTGTTTACTAGCGGAATCACAACTAGCAAAAAGTTCACATCCATAAAATAATCCAGGGATAAGATAGGATTTGGCAAGAAGTTCTCTTATATGCAAGGGTGTATAAAACTGGGTAGAACATAAAGACCTCAGCTTCACATATATTTTACCCACAAGTGTGTTGACATGGGTCGACCAGGTAAGATTATTATTGAAAACTATACCGAGGTTTTTAGCAGTATTTACAACTTCAATTTTTTCACCATTTATTAAAATGTCAACATTATTAAAAGGACTAATCGTTCTTTTGTGAATTATTATACACTAAGATTTTAACGGATTTAGCAAAAGTCCGTTCGCAGAAGCCCAGCGATAAATTTTGCTTAAATCGTCGTTAAGTTTCATAATATTTCTATATTTAGTGTGTTAAATAAATTTGAAAATTTTAAAATCGAATATTTCGCACTTGTTTTGCTTTTCTTTGTTTATTTTTAAGAAGTAACACAATCAGGCAATTAATGCCTATCAGTTAATTAATTAATATGTTACCTTCTTTGGGAAAGGGATAGTGTAGAGAGAACAGGAGGTGAAGTGGGAGAGAGATAGAAAGCTTAACTAATTTACAACTCTGCTATTGCGCGTTTTTTTTTTGTAGAACAGTGTTGCAAGCCTCTCTGGTGTGTAGAGGCATTGAGTTGTTTAAGCTGTGTAGCCATTTTATTAGTTCTTTTACTTCGCCGACGGTTCTACTACAATACCGACGAAGGAGGGTGCCGTAAAGAACATTGGATATGCTAGTATTAATCGCTGCCGGTACTGCCAAAGTGATCAGTGCTATGCCTTTATCACTTTAACAGTCCAACAACAACCAACACAATAACACCCCACTGCATACGAGAAAAATGCATGATGTTGTTGGCTTGTATGAAACTAGTCTTGAACTCGTGACCTCAGGGTTTGTAGTCAAACGCGCTAATTACCCAGCCAACAGCACCCTTATCTTTTGAATCACATGTTCATGCTTACTGGTTTGTACTGGAAAATTTTGTACAGTAAAAATTGTAAATACTCGAACGCAGCTATTAACCATTTTGATTTTGCTTTGCACACTAACCACATAAACCCAGGTGCATAAAATTTTGTAGAGACATGTAGTTTCATCAGCAGAATCGTTAATAATCAAAAACGCGATTTTGAATTTTTTGATGATATGTTGTTTTGCATTTTAGGTGACGATATGTATCTTCCTGTTGGAAAGGCTTATACGATAACGGAATATGATTTATTTAAATATATCGGAAAGTGGTATTTAAATTTTCTTTATTTTTTACCGAAAATGGACTTCTTTATGATAAAGAATTGTATCATTGAAATAGATTTTTCGTTCTTAAATTTCACTACATTGAAAATAATCCATGCAGCAGTTTTCGAAAACAACTTTCGTGGAGATTTGACTCGTAGAATTCACATTCTTCATATTCAAAGCAAGTACTCTACTCACTGCTCCACTTTCTACTCATTTTTTATCGGCTTAAAATTGGTTTTAATGCACTTACACCTGAAAAATATGCCAATTTATAAAAAAATCAAATACTTTTTCTTTAAATTCTAATACATACATTCTTTAAATTCTAATACAAACAACCACGACTGAAAAACTGTTAAGCCTTAAAACTTTTTTTAAGATATGGTAAAGAGCAAAAAACAGTAAAAGTTTACTATACCATTCTACAATTTTTAAATATCAAAAATAACAGCTTAAACTGAATGTCTCTTTGACTAATTATAAGATATTACAATAAACTATTTTCGCTTTTCTAGCGACTAAATTGCAATTATACTTTAAAATTAATGCTCCAACATAAAAGAACAAGGTTCTTGAGGAAAGATAAAATATATAGTTCGGTTAGCTGTCTATTTTTTATTTTCTTTGGATGCTATTCTAATGTTACGTACGCAGTGCAAAAACATTATTTGTGTACGTCATTTGAATTTGATTGGTCGAAACATTTTCAAAATAAAAGATTAATAGCCCAATTCAGTATCTCGATAAAATGTTACATCTATAGACGGAAAGCGCTCACTAATGCAATTCAGTAAATCGTTATTATTTTTTTGTTTGAGTTACGGGGTTCACGACTTGGATACAAATAATTTCAAATAAGGTATTGCCAAGGCAAAGACCGTAAAGCGTAGTATGCAGCTCTAAATGATATTCAGGCTGCCATAAGAAGTATGTGTAAAAAAACAAACTGAAATTCAGGTTGGTAAATTTCATAAAGAAATTTCCGTTTACTAGTACGCAGTTCCAAAAGAAAAGTACACGGAATTTTGGCATTTATTGTCTATTACAGGCATGTTATAACAATAAGTGGAGAATTTTTTCCGTCAACTGAAACAAAAATTAATGTTCAGACAATTGTTTGGTCACGGAATTTTTGACATTTCTAGTTTTTCGTACATTGTAATTAATTTTTAGTGTTTTTGTGTGTTGTAAATTAAAAAATATATAAATTTGTGTGTGTGCAAACAAAATTCTGTATAAAATTCTACACGATTATTTTTCCGTGTAGAAATAAATGCAAAACTCCAAACCTGAATTTCAGTGAGAACTGCATACTACGCTTAATAGTTTAAAAAAAATTTGGCCTGCATTTTTTGTTTAACTTATAATTATTCCATTGCGGCAATTTAAACAATTATTTCATTGGACGTAATAATTTGTTATTTTCAAAGACAGATACCTAAATATGTTTTAAACTATTTAGTGATTACAAAAAACCGACATAGTGAATTGGTCTATAAAGCAAGCAATTTGCCGTAAACAAATATTGATCTACATTTTTTCCAATTTGGTGTAATAAAAATTTTATAAGCATTTAAAGTACATCGCGTACGCTATTGTAGTACTACAAATGGAACTAAATCCAAATGGAAAATGGAAAAATTTCCATCAAATTTCAAAAATAAAAAAATTTCATCGGTTTTCATATCATGATAGTCAGCATATAAATGGTTCTCGAACTACGTATTCATTAAGCGAAAAGATTTCAAATTAATTTCTATGTACTACTCTGAAGTAGGCTAAGGTGACGCCTAGATTATGCAAAAACCGGAATCGAAAACCGGTTAAAAATTTTTTTGCCTCTCTGAAAATAAACCGGTTTCGAATAATTTATGATTTCGAATAATTCGGCAAGCCGGTTTTTGTGTGTTGATTAACCGATTTTTTTCAAAGAAAACTATTTTCTAGATTTTGATGAATAAATAAATATTTTATGAGTTTAGTCGAACTTTATGGGTTTATATCCAAATAAATTTAATTATTTTTGGCTTGAGTTCGGTTTTAATTTAATTTTTTAATTAAATTATATTTTTATTTAGAGATAAATGTGAAGCATGTAGACAAAGAAATTTTATACATACTTATATTTAAAGAAGATACCCCAAATAGTATATTCCCATTTCTTTTTTAAGTTTTATTTTACCTAGCGTTTATTCTACTTGTAGCTTAATTAAAAATATGCAAAAAACTGTTGAAATTTCGTTATCCTGTCCAATATATTATTTTTAAAATATTATGTAAAAAACATGTTTAAAGCTTTTTAAATAAGTATATCAAAACCAATCCATTTGCATTACATACTTGAAGTTATTTCTTTAACGGCCCTTTTCATAATGTACGGGGACTTTATCGGGTAGTTCGGCATACAAAACTTGCCTTTAAAGTCGACGTTAGCTTTCAATTACACATTGTGAAAAATACCGTAAAAGCTATTAAAATCTGATAAAATTTTATTTTTTGAAGCAATTGCTTATATGCTTTAAAACCAAAAACTTTAATTACTATTAATTACGCATTAAAATATACCGCCTTATCTATTCAGTCCCGGTAGTTTACCGACTCGTCCCACCTTACATATCAAAAAGTTTATTGCGTGCTCTACTTTATGGACAATTAGTAACAAAATGAAAATTTTATAAATATCGCTCCAGTAGTTTAAATTCTAATAGATTTTCAACGAATATTAAAAATACCATTTACTGAAAGACTGAAATTTTACCTCATTAGTAGCATTTCAAACATTTGTCTTTCATACAAGCTTCCTCCTGCGGCTTTGAATATAACGACAAATCGGTCGTACCGTTTTCAGTCAAATTTCTTTAGGAAATAAATTTATTTTTTGTTTGAAAATATTTAAAACGGAAGTACCTTTTAAGTGTGTGGATGTATTCACTTAATTGCTAATAAAACCTACACTTGTCCATCGATTTTCATGATATGTACATTTCATTTTGTTCGTAAGGCACCTGTCCTGAAGAACAATAATTAACACGTGAAGTGTTTGCAGTTTTTGATTAAAAAAAGATTGTAGCTGATGGAAAAAAATTGAGGACTTATTTTTAGCGCATTAAACAGCTTAGCTTAGTAGTTTTGCTCCAAAAAGTAATATCAGTAGTAGTTTTATTCTAAAAAGTAATATCACTGTATCCCTGTGTAATTAATAGCCCAATTCACTATTTCAGTTTTGCACGTTTTCCGACTAATTTCTGTTTGAATTATTTGTTTTGAATTCGCTAAATAGTTTAAAACATATTTAGATCGTTGTCTTTGAAAATGAAAAATTATTGCGTCCAATAAAATAATTATCAAAATTGCCACATTAGAATAATTGTAAGTTGAACAAAAAATACAGGCCAACTAATTGCTTAAACTATTATGGTTTTTGGCTTGGCAGTACCTTATTTGCAATTTCTTGTAGCCAAAACGAGAACCTCGAAACTCAAACGAAAAAAAATAATAACGATTTACTGAAATGCATTAGTGAGTAATTTCTGTCTATAGACGTAACGTTTTATCGAGATACTGAATTGGGCTATAAATTACTTTGAAACAACTTATTTCAAGGAAAAGATCCCTTGAATGTGTATAGTATGTATTATAAAGATTTTTCGCAAGAAGTGAAAAAATAAAATTTCCACATGCCTTTCATGAAAATCGGTTAACCGGTTTTTTTTTGCACAAAATCGTATTCGAAACCGGGTTTTTAAAAAGAAATTTTTTGAATAACTCGAAAGCCGGTTCCTTGGAAAATTCCGGTTTTTTGCACACTCTAGTGCCGCCGTAAACTCAGCGCACCAGTCATAATATGCAGTATGATTGTTTTTATTGCTATTATCGCCAAATACATATTTTTTATTTGTTTTTAAGTTTTTGTTTGCATATACATATTTTCAAAACATATTTACTTAAGAATACTATATGAGAAACATCTCTCACGTACGCTATGTCACGTACGCTATTAAATTTTGTTCATTATAAAATCATCCCAAAGTTTTTTATTTCAAATTTACGGATAATAAAGGAAAAATAGTTGGCTTACTCCCATTAACATAAAGCTCAGTTATGTTGATTTCAACTTATGAATTATAACTTTCAGTTTGGCTAAACTTAAATTTTAACTGCAAGTTAAAAATTTTCGTTAACAATAAACAATTCAAAGAAAATTAAAAAATAAAAAAATTGAGTTAGCTCGTGTCATCAACTTTTGTCATTGCCTGCAAGAAACTATTTTATGGGTCAACAGTATCTGAGTACGATTGCTGCACAAAAAAGTGCTGCATTCGGCTAAGAAACTTTGAATTTGTTATTACCCAGTAAAAAAGTTGCTTCCAATAAAGCAGGTTTCTACTATTATCGGATAAAAGTAGCGCTGAAAAACCTGCTGATATCGCTGCTGATTTTTGTATGGCGAGTTCCCTAATTGGAGTACTACATTTTTGCTCACAAAAGCGCTTTTGAAGCGCTGAAAATCATCAACATTTTCAGTACTAGAACTGAAAAAATGGTTCGATGTAGATTGGCGTCGTTAACGCCATTTTTAATTTTTCTTATTTCGTTACTTTATTTATTTTTATTAATTTCATATTTTTACCCAATGTTTGTTATTTTAACTTCAACTAGTATCAAACTAAGAACCTTCGGGTTTGAAGTCAAACGTACCAATCACTCGACCAAAAACACTGTTGCAAAACGGCACCAAGAAACTCAAATAAACTTACTCTTCATTCTCGCTTATAAACCTGCTTTGGATCAGCACTATAAAATCAGCTTTTTTGTATAGCTTGTGTACGAAGCTTTTGTATAAGTAAAAAGCAAATACTTTTCTCGCTTCAAAACTTGCATTGTTGTGACGCTATGAAATCAGCTTCTGAACAAGCTCATATTTTAAAGCGAATTATGAAGCGCTTTATTTCCTTAGTGCTTCAAAAAACATGAAAATTTTTTACTGGGTATTCTTTAAAATTTATGTTAAATGTTTTCAAAATAACAAAAAATTATTTATTTTCAAATATCAATAATCTCTTCAGTTAAGAACTTAAACTCAAAAAAGGTTCCAGTTAAATTTAATAGAAATTTAATATGTACATCAGCTTTGTGTTAATAAAATGTTATTAATGAAGATTTAAATTTTGAGTCTAGTGTTAACTGCAAGTTAATATTTTTATTGTTAACGGCCCTTAGTGTAAGAAATTTAAAAGAGGAAACAAAACTTCACAATTCGCAGACTTTGGCATATTTTTTGGCATAAAGAACAATTGATTTTCAGTTATTCATATTTTTGCAAAATCAATTCCACTTTGTTGGCGTACAAATGTCACATGCGCTGACATGGAAATGCCCATATGTATGTAAGTATGTGCATACACCCAGCAAAAACTTTGCTTACTGGTAGGCAAAAAAAGTATATGAGGACTTAAGTCGTAACTACTTACAATTTGAATCGATAACTACTTATTTTTGTTTGAGAAGTCCAAGAAATAAGGGGTACCCCCTACAAATGTATTTACATTGTTAAAGTAAATAACTAGTTATTATTTGGCTTACTTATAGCTAAAAAAATAAGTAGTAAAATAAACAAATTAAAATTTAAAAAAAATTATACTCATTACGTTTTATTTCTATTTTTTCAATTTGATTTAATTTTTTTATTTTTATGTTTTTGACCCAGCTGGGATACGAACCTGCGCTCCTTCAGATATGAAGACAACAACTTTACGCACTCAGCTATTGTTGACTTATAAGTTTAAGCGACAAAAATTTGTTTTCATATACAAACACATATTGACTTAAAAAGTGTCTATCTACTTATTTTATTAATACATATCAACAAATTGTAACTACTTTCAGATAATGATAAAAATACGTACTGATTTTATTAAAAACTAAGTAGTAGTTTTAATTTAAAGCATAGTAATGAGATAAATAAGTACCACTCATTACTTTGTAACCCATTAATAAAGTACTACCGATTACAAAAATTACAAAAGTTTTTGCTGGGTAAATATGTACATTAAAGCGACTCACAGAAAAAAATGTTTCTTACCCCTACCATATTAAAAATAGTTCTTTTTAATGAGGTTTCCCAAAACATTTGCGAGGTCTAGCAATGACCGCCCGTGAGCTGGAACGTATCTAAATATGTATATTTTTGTAGCTTTTAGAATATTTTCGTATTTTCTCCCAAGACAACATAAACAATTAAATCGTTTGCAAGATGTTTTCAAGCTGCATCCAATGGTGCATTAAATTTTACCATTTATACTATAGGCAATGCGTTATCCCATAAAAACCACGATTTTTAAACGTTTTTTTTTTTGTTGCAGCTGCTACTTATATTAAAATAAATTTTACTTTTTCGTTTATATTATTTGATTTGAGGCAAAATTTTGCGAGAACTAAAAACAGAAATAAATAAACAATGCCTAAAATCAAATATGTAATACTAAGAAAAAATAAAATTTATTTTAATATAACAAGCGCATGCAATAAAAACGCTTAAAAAGTGCAGCATGAAAAGATCTTTCAAACGATGTAGTTTTTTTATATGTTGTCATGAGAGAAAATACGAAAATATGCAAAAAACTACAAAAATATACATTTTTGAGACACGGTCCAGCTAACGGGCGGTCATCGCTAGACCCCGCAAATGTTTTGGCAAACGTAATTAAAAAGACCGATCTTTAATTTAAAAGAGGTAGGTTGGGAAGGGTAGTGCTATGCCGCACATCCACTCGGAGACCCAGTTGGATCCATTGTGATTAAAAATATATTCGATTTTAGAAACGTCAGCAGGACCATTGCTAATTTTATTTATAGAGAAGGGCCGATTATTTAAGAAATAAAAACTTTTACGAAAGCTTTTCGTTGCTTTCGCACGAACGTTTCGCGTATTATGCGAAAAAAGTTACTACGAAAGTAATTTTCGGTAAACGTTGCATGTTTTATTTTCAGTGTAGGTGAAAATACATAAAATAAGTTTTTAGCCATGAAAAATTAGTGGTTTACTTGCCTTGGTACATATATGTATAAAGAATGTGAGTTCGTACTACTGTTGTCAATTATTCGGATTTTATAATCGCTCGAGTAAAAATTAAAATTTTTCTTCATGTTCGAACATCCAAATAATTTTAAACTTTTATTCAAATATTCGAACGAATTCTATCACTAGTTTCGACTTTTTAAGGGCGTTAACAGAGACATTGCATCTTCAGCCAAACTCCTTCCTACATACAATTTCTTGGATTTATTTCAAATAACTTTTCGTTGCATATTTTGTCATTGGTTCCATATTAATCTTGTCAGATATGTTTGGATCTCCATTAAAACTATCAATTTGTATATTGTGTACTTTGCGTAAATGGTACAAGAGTTGAGAAGTTATTGATTCGTGACATTTTTAAGCATTAGAACACGTTTTGAAAACAATTTGTTTATTCTAATTGTCTTCCTCAAAATACTTCCAAACTAAGATAATGCTATAATTTAAAACGAAATCTTTGATGCCGTTAAGTAATATGTGAACATACTATCAAAATTCTGATTAATCAATTAATTAATCAGCATTTTGATTAATCAGGATTCGTGATTAATCGCACATCCCTAGAACACACCATTTCACAAGTACACATTCGGCCCTGTTCTGTAAGCCGAATCCGAGTAAATTTCTCGTATATATATAATAAATTAATTTCAGATATATTTTAAGCTCTAAAAAATAGAAAACTAAAAAAAGTCTGAAAATTTTTGCTATTACGGGATTTAATTTTTCTAAATCGAGTCATTTTAAATCGACTTGATTATCAGAACAGGCTGAAATATAATTTGGTGTAATTTGCTTACTTAGCACATTCTATTGTTAACAACTGAAGCAAGTAATTACGTTAAAATTTATTTTAAATTCGTAAATGTAAACCAATGTTTACAAAAAGCAGTTAATCGAATATTCGATAAAAACTGTTCGAATATGTTTTTCTAAATTGAAAACTTTTGTTCGTTCGAAAAATGAAAAAAAGTTTTTCGAAACTTTTGAGACACTATTTTTAAATTTTTATTGTACTTTTCATTAATTTAACCAACGATTATAGTGGTAATACGTACGAATGTTTTCGTGCATATGTATTTTACATGGACTTTTTGAAGTTTACTCCTTAAAAATTTATTTTATATAAGCACTAAAATCACAGATTCAAAAGTGAAAAATGTAGTCAACATTCTAGAATACCTTCTGAGGCCATAGAAGGCTGACATTTGGTATGCAGGTTAGAAATTGCATATAAAGCACGGAAAATTAATAGAGCGGAAACTTTCCATCTCCAACCCTTCCTAAAGGGGTGCATATTTGTGTAGTTCGCATATAAAGAAAAAGTAGTTATTGTAGACTTGCAATTGCACATAAATCACCGAAAAACTATAACCTTTCAGGATATAGATATGTATGTATAAGCATATAATTCTGGTAAAAAAACCGACTTCAGTACAAAGAGCAATATACTTGATGGCCTTTCATAAAAACAAATTTGAAAATCGGTATGCAAATGGAGGAAGTGTGCTCTAATAAATATTTTGGGTGGAGGCGTGGAAGACTTGCCCCACCCCCAAATTATGCGACCAAACTCTAAGCAAACCATTCCCAACAAAAAAAGAATTTTGGAAGTCGGCCCAAAAATGGAGGAGCTATGCGATGATCAATATTTCTGGGGAAGGGGAAAAAATTATGGTACCAACCTGCAAGGGGGTTTGCAGCAAATATCCCAACTGATTTTCGAAAAAAAACTATGGAACAAAACTGTAGTCAAACCCTTTCAAACAAAAAAACCATTTTGAAAATCGGTTCACAAATGATAAAGTTATGCATGGGGGGGAGTAAGTTTCCCCCTCCCATTTTCGAAAATAGTTGTGGGGCCAAACTACTAGCGAACCCTTGCCACCAACACAATAATTTTGAAAATCGGCGGAGGGGGAGCAAATTCTCCCCTATCATTTTCAAGAAGAATTATTAGACTAAACTGCTAGCAAACCCTTTCAAACAAAAAATAATTTTGAAAATCGGTTCACAAATGACAGCGTTATGGATTTGGGGGGGGGGGAAGCAAAATCCCCCCTTTTTTGTCAAACCCTTTCAAACAAAACAAAAATGTTGAAAATCGGTGCACAAATGACAGAGTTATGTATGGGGGGAGCAAATTTCCCCCTCCGAATTTCGACAAAAAATTTTGGACCAATTTTTATCGAACCCTTTCAAATAAAACAAGAATTTTGAAAATCGGTTCACAAATGACAGAGTTATGCATGGGGGAGCAAATTTGGCCCCTCCGATTTTCGAAAAAAAAATTATGGGACCAAACTGCAAACAAAAAACATTTTTAAATCGGTTCAGAAATGACAGAGTTATGCGTGTACAAACATAAAAAAAGTAAAAAAAGAACATACACACGAATTGATAACCTCCTTCTTTTTTGAAGTCGGTTAAAAAATATTATTTCATTGTCGGGGTCCTTGCAACAAGAAGATATTAGCCCAATTCACAATCTTGTGCAAATGGTCTTGCATCGTAGCATCTGCAAAATGGTATAGTATATTTATACTCACCACTAGCAATTGTTAAGTGGTGAGTATCAATATGCAATACCATTTTGCAAATACTACGATGCAAGACCATTTGCACAAGATTGTGAATTGGGCTATTGTATTTCTATAAGTATTTGAAAAGAAGAAATCTGAATCTTTGAAATGACATTGCTTTTTTATTTTCATTAACATCCAAAGATTAATTCTTAAATATTCAGCATATTTATAGAATCCATTATGGATTGATTTGGAAGAATTTGTTCTACAAAGTCGGCTAATTGCGTTCATGAAATCCTTGTATGCTTAAATATGAAAATTTGCCGTTCGGATATGGAATTAGGTGTTCATGATTTGGAATTCTGCAACCCTTTGAATAATGCTGTTAATAGTGACATGAACATTTGTTAAACCACATTTAATAAATTAAAATCTGATGATTATATATGCTACCAGTTTTTAACAAATTGGTAACGTTCAATTTTACACAGAAAAAAGTAAGTTGTTAGCAATCGTGTTTCATTTAAATACGCACTGAATTTTTTAAATATTTGTATATTTCTTAATAAAAATTATATACTTACATATATCTATCTATATGTATATTACTGTTGCAAGGGCTGTAGAAAAATATATAGCTATTTTTTTATTCTTAAGCGGCCCACCCACTTGTAATATAACTGGAATTTTTGTATTGTACAATAATATCGCCAATGTGTATGTCATATTCGAAGGAGGGACAATATATTGGCAAAAATCAAAAGACTTTTGATTTTTATTGTACAATATTGAAAATTGTGTAATGTGGTGGTAACATCGTTTAGTCATGTTTATTTTTTCACTGTCAGGAAAATTGGGCAATATTTTCTTTGAAAATATTGTGCCATTTATTGCATAGTATAGGTCACAACGACAATAATATATACAATAACATAAGCAATAATATTGTACAATGGATGGGCCGCTTTAGATATGTTATTATAATTTTCATTATTTTTTTACAGAAAATAAACTATTAAGATATCTTCGTGGTGAAAAATTACAAATCATGACTTCAAAGGGTTGTTGTCAAGAATGATAAAATAGAATAATATAAATGTAATCTATCATTCTTAGGTTGTTGTGGCTTACAAATTTATTATAGGAAAAAGTTCATTATCATAGAGAAAGAGACATAATTATTAAACCTTGAAGTCACAATTTGTCTACTTTCTATAAAATAATAAAAAATAAATAAAATAACATTTTCGAGATATGAAAAAATAAAGGAAATTTTTTAATTTTTGAGTTCCTTGTAACAGGAAGATATGTACATAATTCAAGTTTGAAGATAAATAGCTTTCTTAAAAATTGACCGAGATACCCAACTGTAAAGGGCTATATAACAGAAAATTGGAGTAAAATTTTTTAAATGACAAAATTTTGAAGTATGTACATTAGGGCAATGATTTTTTTGCTATTTTTGCAAATATCAAATTTTGCATGCCCTAGCCAAAATGGCCATAAAATATATAAAGAAATGCCTTCTTACTTTTATGCTGTTGTCAAAAAAGTTCCCGCACCAAACGAGTTTAAATTTGGTCTATATGTCAGAACATATAGAACCACTAACCAGTTTTCCGTACCCCATGACATTTTGATAAAATTGATGAGTATTGTCTGCTTTTACATAGATCAGTTTTTCTTGAAGCAACTTTTATTTTCTTGTGAGAAAGAGCGAGAGAGGAATATATTTCACGTTTTCCTCTATCGCTCTTTCTCACTAGAAAATAAAAGTTGCTTCAAGAAAAACTGATCTGTGTAAAAGCAACCATTCTATCATTCTTGCTGCCTACTTTTATAATCATCAAAATTACATTGAAAGATTTGATTACATTATTTGTTATATACCATATTTACACCACGCAACTTTGTTGCATGCAACTCTATTTTTTCAGTGAGAAAGACAGAGAAGAAATACAAAATGTATAATTACATTTCTATTTCAACACTCTCACTTAAAATGAGAATTGCATGCAACAAAGTTGCATAGTGTAAATATGGTAATATTGTTACATTTATTGTAAAATCGTTTTAAAAATTGGACCATATTTTGTCATTTGACAAATATTTGAGTATTTGTTTATACATAGTTTCACGAAGGCAGCATTAATCAGTATTTAGTTTATCGTTATCTCTTTCTGTAGATACTTGAAGAATCTGTGGAATACGATGATTAGGGTTCTGTCTTTATTTTTAACTGAGCTTTAGTTTCAAAGTACTTAACAAACGAAACAGTTTCTAAATGAGATAAAAAAGAAAAAAACTTAACAATTCACAAAAAATTTTAAAGAACCAACACAACCCGCGAAGCGGAAATCGAACCCCCGACCAGCGATGCAAGCTCAGTGCTTTTGGCACTATTTTGTGTGCTTTCTGATCTCTTATGCATTAAACACATTCACCACAGCAGGCTACACGACTTCAAATGTCGCTAGCTACAATTGTCGCCCTGTAGCCAGCTACTTAATTATTTTGAAAGCGGCAGCGACATCTTACCAGGTGACATTTATTTTGTAGAAGGACATATTTCAGTGGTGCGACTTTCAAATGTTTCACTTGTATAAAAATAAATTTACTTATTCAAGATGTCGCGAAATGTAAATACAAATCCGCACAAAAACAAATGTGAAAATAAGTCCAAACTCCTATCTAAAATTTTCGACGGGAAAAAGTACTGAGATCAAAAAAAGGAGCAAGTTCTTGATTTTTCTGGTTAATTGCTCACCAAGACCTACCTGTATACCAAATTTCAGCTTAGTGGAAGTGAGTCAGTCAGTGAATATGTACTAAAATATGTACTTTTTACACCTTAATATCTCAGGAAGCTTTTACGGTAAAACATTTTTACCTATAAGGTTACCTCTATTGTTTCAAGTTTCATTATTTTATGATCAAGTGGAGCAAAGTTATGAGGTGGTAAAACAGCTCGAATGGTTTCGTGTAATAATACACACTGTGTGGCCGGAACTTGGCCTGGCGCACTACCGTGCGCCTAGATTTATTCAACCGTTTTAAATTCGAAAATTTTCGCAAAAGTATAAAAATATCGTTTTTTTTTTGTGCCTTAGGACATTGAATTTAAGTCTCAAATAACGCGAAAACGATAGCTAACTTCGAAAAACGGCTAGCTAGCACCATTGAAATCAACGTACTCGAATTATCTTTACCAGTATGGCACCCCGCTTGATACATTTTGTGACTAGTATAATGTTATTAGCTTTGTTCATTTACTTTCCTATCACTTTCCATCAACGAGAGAGTAAAAAGGAATTTTGTAAAATTACTCTCAAAAATAATAAAAAGTAAATGAACACTTTACCATCCAAAATTTTCAAGCTAAAATAGTGTTATAATATATAGGTATATATGAGTACTTAATAACTACTCCTATATGTGGAAAAATGTAATATATGTACCTATTACTATAAAAATAATGTGATTTCGGCATTTATTATTATTTCTTTTCAACAAAATTGAATAAGAAATTGAAAAAAGGGTACATATCTGAAATTTTAAACTTTTGAGGTAATGAAAACAAAAACAAATTATTTTGTAATGAAGTACAATATTTAAAAAATTTATATATGGATTACATTTTGGGACCAATTATCAATCGAAAGTTGCAGAAATATTTTTATGTTAACGTCATTTTGGCATGTTCTGTGTTTCACAAAAAAATAAAATTATGTGTATTTCTCATAGCATTGTTGTTATAAATAATTTTTTATAACAACAATGCCAAGAAAATTCACATTATTTTATTTTTTGTGAAACACAGAATATGCCAGAATAACGTATGTTTATTTGTGTATTTTCGTTAGTTTTGGCAATATTTTTGTTTTAGCGTTTTTTTTTTTTGTTTTAACGTTTTTTTTTACTTTTTGACGATTTTTTAGAGATTTATTTTAGTTTTGGCGCTTTTTTGGGTTTTGGGAATTTTTTCGGTGTTTGCTGATTTTTTTAGTTTTAGCGATTTTTTGGGTTTGACACTTTCGTTTTAGCAAATTTTCGGTGTTTGGCGATTTTTTAGCTTTGACGCTTTTTTCGCTTTGGTGATTTTTTCCATTTTTGGCGAATTTTCGTTTTTGACGATATTTTTAGTTTTAGTGTTTTTTTCGTTTTGGCGACTTTTTTCGGTTTTTGGGTTTTTTTTAAGTTTTTTTGGCGATCTTTTTAGTTTTGGTGATTTTTTGCGTTTTAGTAATTTTTTGCAATTTTGGTGTTTTTTCCGTTAAACGCTTTTTCATTTTGGCGATTTTTCGTTTTGACATTTTTTTAATTTTGAAATATTTAGTACATATTAGCTTTTTTTTAATTTCAAGAAATTCCCTCTTATGGTTTCCAAGATACTGCTAATTGTCTAAATTACATAGTCAAATTTACATTAACATTAAATATATTTATGTATGAACTAATTGGATTATCTACCGCCATAGTGTAAAGTACCGAGTATCTAGATACTCATAATATTTGCAATACTAAAATTTGCTGCAACATCCTCTGGCCCTGATGTACTAGATCCTGTGTTGCTAAATTCCATTGCTTTAGACATCTTATTTTTGTGCGGTTGGTCCTAAATTAAACAAAAATTGGTTTTCTATCGTATTAATATATTTCATCGCTTTAAAAATTAACATTCACTTAGAATTTCTTAAATTTTGCAAAAATATTTTTATTTCCCAACTTCTTTTAGCAAACTTGATTTGTAAATACAAACACAAAACAGCTGTTTGAACAATTATTGAAAGTAAAAATTTTACTATCAAGAATTTTCAACAATTTTTTTGTGTCTCAATTTGTTGCTCTCTTTTGACGCTCTCTCGTTGAAAATTTTTGGAGTTAATGAACACTTTCTATCAAAAATTGTTAACAATTGTTAACAATTTTCAGTAAATGAACACAGCTATTATCTAAGTACTTCGTTTCATTTAACACTGGCAACCCGGCATAGACAATTTTTCTTGTCTAAGAGCACATTCTATATGATTTATATACTTTTGTCATACTTAGATTTTCCAAACACTATACATAAAAAGGTTTTCATATGTAGTTTGACATTTGGTTGATAATAAGATGATTTGAGTTTATCTTATCACACATTAATTTTTCTGAAATGTAAATGTTTTCATTTTGCATTTTCATAGAAACAAATATTAATTTAATTGTTTTATCTTAAAATAAACAGGAATTAACTTGAATCAACCTTTTAAGTCCAAAAAGATTGATACAGACAATATTTGTTTAAGTAGATTTCCTTAAAACTAAAACCAAACAGCTTTGCATGCAAAAAGCTTTTATGAAAATGAGCGACCACTTCTGTTTAATTTAAAAATTTATTAAATTCAATTAGCGGAAATAAATATTGTTCTAAGTATACATATGTAGATTATTTTTATACAACACTTATTAAATCAGTACGTTCAAAACAATTACATATATAGCCAGATACATATAAAATTTTATAAAAACGTATTTCACAGTTCGTTACCAAAACTCTATACAACACCTGACAAAAAGTATCTAGGCGTATGGTAATACATCGGGCCAAGTTCAGGCCACAGTGTGTATTATACACAAAACCATTCGAGTTGTTTTTATGTAATTTATTGGCAAACATTTTTTGTAAAATTTTTTTTGTTAGATTTCAAAGTTATTTCAATTAAAGTTATTGTTATATTAACAATGTGAATTCCGGGCAAATTTTGATTATCATTATTGTTATATTAACAATATTTTTTATACTTTTTGCTTTTCTGCGAAAAATTCTAAACGAATTTGGGCGGAATCGAACTGGCGACCTCTGGACTAATAGTGGCGTTGCCACTTTCTGTACTATAGCAAAAATCATTGTACTATTTAACAGTTTGTACTATTTTTATACCATGAAATTTTTGTGCTATTTAACTAAATGCTGAAAAATAATAAATAAAACAGCGAATTTTTCTGAACATTTCATTAACATTTCATTGAAAAGATACCTTTTAAAAACTACTTTATTATTTACATATGGCAATACTGCTGCGTTGAGAACATTTTGCCTAATTTAGAGGAGTTTTTAGAGCTTCGGAAATATTAAAAAAATACAGAAAAGTGCGACTTTGGCTCGAACACGAAGGGCTCCGTACATATACACATATATCCCATTTCGTTTTTGGCTTTTTTCTCACTTTGAAAGTTTTTTCGTTTTGCTTTTTCGTTGAATCTTAGTTCTTTATTTTAAGTTTTTTTTTTTATTTAGCTATTATTTTTTTGGTTTTGCCACTTTTTTCATTTTATCATTTTTTCGTTTTTTGCATTTTATTTTTGTTTTTGCCGATTTTATAGTTTTCGCGTTTTTTTTTTTGCTTTAACGCTTTTTCTCCCTTTTTTAAGATAATTTTAGTTGTAGCGATTTATTTTAGTTTTGGGGGTTTTTTCAGTTTTGGCACTTTTTTCGTTTTTGTGATTTTTTTAATTTTTGGCGATTTTTTTTAAATTTTTGGACGATATTTTTATTTTTATCGAATTTTTTAGGTTTTAGTAGTTTTTTGTCGATCTTTTTAGTTTTGGTGATTTTTTGCGTTTTTTTATTTTGGTACTTTTTTTCTTTAAGCACTTTTTACATTTTGGCGATTTTTCGTTTTGAAACTTTTTTAATTGCGGAATTTTTTAGTTTTAGCGATTTTTAAAATTTCAAGAGTTTCCCTCTTACGGTTTTCAAGATACAGCAAATTGTCTAGATTACGTAGTCAAAATTTCATTAACTGATAGAACACCCTTTACTTTTTATTCTTTTAAATATCAGTGTTAATTGCTGTAGTCTATTCTACAGGCTACAACAATTAACACTAACTTTGGAAATTTTAAGTGTCCATATATAAGTGTCTGTATATTACATTAGTATTCAACATTTTTCGTTGCTCGCTTTAGAAAACCATTTAATGAGCTGTCATATATTTGTTGTTGTAGCGGCCAAAGTTTTACATGTTCTGTGAAAGTTTCAGGTCTGTAGCGCTTATGGTTCTCGAGGAAACAGCCTGTGAAAACAATAGGGTTCCTTTACACTTTTGGTGTACGGAACCCTAAAAACGTAAATATGCATAGAACAAAAGATACATACAGATAAATGTACTAGGGCCCAAGGTGTATCTAACAGGTGGGATCGCTAGGTCAGCAGACTCGCCTGATTAAACGTCAAACTTAGTAGTGTTGATGAGATGTTTCCGAACGGAATTGAACTCTGTGACATGGCCGTATAAGTTGATTATTTTTGTAGTCGCCTAGGGATTTTCCGACAGGGTTGCTACAGTTCACTGTTGTGCTTAGTTGTGTGACTGGTTGTTGTTTATTCTTACATGTGGCGGCTATGTAGACGACAAAAAACGAATTACCAGCGAAAATTTACTCCTGCTGGCTTAAAATTACCATTGTTTCATATTAATTTAAAAGAAAAATTATTAATCTAACCTGAAATCTCTTTGATTTAAACATTTTCACTGTTAAAACAACTTTGTTACATTTCATTTTAAATCAACATGACTACAACTTTAATTTCAAATAAGTTTTATGTTAGACTAGATGTGCCCGATTAAAGATCGCTTTATGACTATAAGGTGTCTGTAAAATATAATAATCGGCCATGTTCTGTATTTCATGTCGTATTAATATGTGCGGAATTATCAAATCATTGTTGTTGTAAGTTAATATTTATAACAACAATGCTTTGGGTATATATTGGGTATATATATTTTTTCTATTTTAACTTAGAAATAAGATATTTTATCGCGGTAAAAAGTACCCTATGTTTGAATCAGGACTCTAAAGTACCTCTGTACCAAATTTCATGAAAATCGCTTCAGTGGTTTTTGCGTGAAGCGTGTTCGGACAGACAGACAAAAATTTCAAAATTTGGTTTTTTTATTCTCTACATCGATTACTGTTTACGCCACAATAAAAATATT
The DNA here is from genome assembly GCA_956483635.1 of Panzeria rudis. Lineage (NCBI taxonomy): Eukaryota > Metazoa > Arthropoda > Insecta > Diptera > Tachinidae > Panzeria > Panzeria rudis. The sequence goes on along the minus strand of OY101451.1, from coordinate 37,526,585 downwards.
CAAAAAATATTTCATGTACAGACACGTCTTTTTTACAGTTTTATTATATGTATAGCTAGTCATTTAAATCATGTTGAATTAAAATGAGATTCATTTTAAATAGGATGAGTATTTATTTAGTGTATAGCTACAGTAAAGTTTGAAGCTGTTGTGGCTACAGTGGTTAGCGCGCGGACTATCATGCAAGTGTCACGAGTTCAAATCTTGGCTGGTGCAGCCAACTACAACACAAAATTTTCTAATGCATATGCTACTAACCATCACGTAAGTTAAATAATTAATAAAATATCTACCTTAAAGTCCTGTTGTTTCAGCTTGATATAAGTATAATTCAACATGACTCTTAGTGTTGCTTCAATACCAAATTCACGTTGTTTCAACTTGAAATAACTTTGATTCAACATGATTCTTCGTGTTGCTCGAATATCAAATTCACGGTGTTTCGACTCGAAATAACTTTAATTCAACATGATTTTTCGTATTATTTCAGTATCAACTTCATTTTGATTTAACTGTACTGCAATATTCAACATCAAAAATAGTTAATTCAAAAGAATAGATTTTCTTTCAAGGTTATTGTAAACAATGTTGAATTAATTTTTTTAATTTTGAAATTTTTTATTTTTAGCGTTTTTTAAAATTTCAAGATTTTACCTCTTACGGTTTCCAAGATACAGCAAATTGTCTGAATTGCATAGTCAAAATTACATTAACTGATAGAATACCCTTTAATGTTTATTGTTTTAAATATCGGTACTAATTGGTGTAGTCTCTTATACAGACTACACCAATTAACAGTAACTTTGAAAATGTAAACTCTATATATGAGTGTCTGTATATAACATTAGTATTTCAACATTTTGCGTTGCTCGCTTTAGAACACCCTTTCATTTTTAACTGTCATATATTTGTTGTTGAAGCGGCCAAAGTTTTACATATTCTGTGAAAATTTGAGGCCCGTAGCTCTTACAGTTCCCAAGAAAACAGCCTGTGTTTTTTAGGACTCCGTACAACAAATCCGTATCGCCAAAACTAAAAAAATGGCAAACAAAATTGCAAAAAACGAAATATCGCCAGAAAAAAACGACAAAAATCACATAAATTAAAAAAGCGCCAAAACCAAAAAAAATCGCAAAACAACGAAAAATACTTAAAAAATAAAAAAACCGAAATTAAACAAAAAAGCACAACGAAAAAACTGCCCAAAACAAAGGGGATATACATTAGAGTGGATATACATTAGAATAAAAAAAAAATTTTTTAGTACAAAATGATTTAAATTAATTTTGTATGAAAAATTGCTAAAAAATAATATGGCTGTTTTCGCTTAAGGGCTAATAAATTTCTTATCTACACAAAATTATCTTTTTCGGCTATTGTTCATAATGAAAAAATACCCAAACAAAGTGCAAATCGCCCAAAACTTTGTGAATAATCCCCCAAACCACAAAGGGAACAATCGCCCATCTCTCTGGATCATTGATCATTATGTTAAGTCACACAAAGTTTTAAAGAATAATCGCCCAAAAATAATGAAGTGCTTTTTATGTTGTGGGGATTCTATGATTTCTACGGTACCGCAATCTCATTATGGTTCCTTACAGAACTCGGCAAAATAAGACGAAAAGTATTAATTAGTGAAACATTTCGATATATAGCTACGTTTTCAAAATATCACTCTTCAGCGAAGCCGCTGTTGGACATACATAGATTAGAAAATGAGCCCACATCTATGTACGTCCAACAGCGTCTTTGCTGAAGCACGATTTTCTGCATAGCCGGCCTTTGGCCGGGCTTAATGATTTTCTATTTTATGTATATTCAACAGCGGCTTCGCTGAAGAATTACTTTGTGCACAACAGGCCTTTGGCCGGGATTAATGACATTCTCATCTGTGTATGTCCAACAACGGGTTCGCTGAAGAATGATATCCTGCATAGTCGGCCCTTGGTTGGGCTTTTAGTATGTCCAACAGTGACTTCGCTGAAGAATGTTTTTCTGAGCATACATAGATGACAAAATCATTAAGTCTGGCCGAAGGGGTTCCAGGAAGAAAATCATGCTTCAGCGAAGCCGCTGATGGACATACACAGATGAGAAAAATCATTAAACCAGGCGGAAGGCCTGCTCTGCAAAAAGAAATTCTTCAGCAAAGCCGCTGAATGTACAGAAAAGAGAAAATCATCTAAGCATAAAAGCATTCTTCAGCGAAGCCGCTGTTGAACAACAACAGCGGCTTCGCTGAAGAATGTTTTTCTGCATAGCCGCTGTTGGGCATACATAGATGAGAAAATAGTTAAGCCCGGCCGAAGGACTTCCATACAGAAAATCATTCTTCCGCGAAGCTCGCAGATGGACATACACATATAAGAAAATTATTAATCCAGGCAGAAGGCCGGCTGTGCAAACATGCAAGACTTCAGCGAAGCCACTATTGAACATACATAAAAGAGAAAATCATTAAGCCCGGCCAAACGGCGGCTATGCAGAACATCGTGCTTCAGCTAAGCCGCTTAATGGTTTCCACATCTATGTATGTCCAACACCGGTTTCGTTGAATAATGCGATTCTGGCTGGTCGGCCTTTGTCCGGGATTAATTATTTTCTAATCTATGTATATCCCACAGCGGCTTCGCTGAAGAATGATTGCCTGCATAGCAGGCCTTTGCCCGGGCTTAATGATTTTCTCTTTTATGTATGTTCAACAGCGGCTTCGCTGAAGAAAGATTTTCTGCATAGCCGGCCTTTGGACGGGCTTAATGATTTAATAATCTATGTATGTCCAACAGCGGCTTCGCTGAATAATTGTTTTCTGCACAGCTGGCCTTCGGCCGGCCTTAATGATTTTCTTATCTGTGTATGTCTGTCAGCAGCTTCGCTGAAGAATGATTCTCTGCATAGCCGCTGTTTGGCATACATAGTTGAGAAAATTACAAAGCCCGGTCGAAGGCCTTGCAGGCAGAAAATCATTTTTCAGCGAAGCTGCTGACGAACCTACACAGATGAGAAAATCATTAAGCCCGGCCGAAAGCCAGCTGTGCAGAAACAACTCTTCACCGAAGCCGCTGTTGAACATTCATACATAGATAAAAAATTATGGAGGCAGATCGAAGGTCCTCCAGGCCAAAGGCAAAAAAGTATTCTTCAGCAATGCCGCTGTTAGACATACAAAGATAAGAAAATTAATAAGCCCGGCCAAAGGCAGGCTATGCAGGCAATAATTCTTCAGCAAAGCCGCTGTTGAGCATGCATGGATTAGAAAATCATTAAGCCCGGCCATGCAGAAGATCATTCTTCAGCGAAGCCGCTTAATGATTTCCAACAGCGACTTCGCTGAATAATGGTTTTTTGTCTGGCCGGCCTTTGGCCGGGCTTATTGATTTTTTAAACTATGTATGTCCTACAGCGGCTTCACTGAAGACCGATTTTCTGCATAGCCGGCCTTTGGCCGGGCTTAATGATTTTCTCTTTTTTGTATGTCCAACAGCGGCTTCGCTGAAGAATGTTTTTCTGCATAGCCGCTGTTGGGCATACATGGATGAGAAAATCATTAAGCCCGGCCAAAGGCCTCCCAGACAGAAAATAGTTCTTCAGCGAAGCCCGCTGATGGGAATACACAGATAAGAAAATCATTAATACCGGCCGAAGGCCGGCTCTGCAGAAACAATCCTTCAGCGAAGCCGCTGTTGAACATACATAAGAGAGAAAATCATTAAGCCCGGTTGAAGGCCTTCCTGGCAGAAAATTATTATTCAGCGAAGCCGCTGTTGGACATACATAGAAGAGACAATTAGTAAGCCCTGCCGAAGGTCGGCTATATCGGAGAGTTTCTCTAGGTATACATTATTTCATATAACTAAGCGGCTTGTCGATACGTCAGTTTTTCAGAAAAATATGAAAGGAAAATTTTTACTATTTTTACGTTTTTATAAAAATAAGATAAATAAACAATCGCCCAAAAAACAAATTTGGGTCTTTTGACATTTTTGAAGCTAAGGTGATCGTTCATAATGAAGAATCGCCCACATATTTAAATAATGTCGAAAGACCCAAATTAATGAACAATCGCCCAAACTGTTTTTACATTTTTTTGGGCGTTTGTTCATTTATGTGATTATGGCGATTTTTTCATGGGCGACTTTTTCATGGGCGATTGTTCATTCAGCTTTTTGGGCGATTGTTCATCATAAGTTTGGGTGATTTGACATAATGAATAATGATCCAAATAATTGGGCGATCGTTCATTTTCGTATTTGGGTGATTTTTCAGAAAATTTTGGGCGATTTTCACTTTTTTTTGGGTCTTTGTTCATTATGAATTAAAGCCCAAAAATGTTGGGCGATTGTTCGTTTTGGGGCTTAGGGCGATTGTTCTTTGGGCGATTATTCATGCAACCCATTTTTTCGGGCGTTTGTTCATTTATGTGGTTTGGGCGATTTTTTCATAGGCGATTGTTCATTCAGCTTTTTGGGCGATTGTTCATCATAAGCTTGGGTGATTTGACATAATGAATAATGACCCAAATTAATGGGCGATCGTTCATTTTCGTATTTGGGTGATTTATCACAAAATTTTGGGCTATTTTCACTTTTTTTTTTGGTCTTTGTTCATTATGAATAAAAGCCCAAAAATGTTGGGTTTGCGATTGTTCATTTTGGTGCTTTGGGCGATTGTTCTTTGGGCGATTATTCATGCAACCGTCAAAACACCCAAGACCATTGAACAAACGCCCAAATATGCAAAAACAATTTTTTTGGATTGTTCATTGGGCTATTCTTCTTTGGGCGATTATTCATGCAACCGATTAAAGAACACTTTTCTTCGCTTTTGAAATTTTGCTATTTCAAAACTAAATGGCCGAACATTAATTGCCGGAATATATCACTTTTTGTTATTTTTATTTTTTCGCACCAACCGCTCACAAAAATAAACCAAGTAACCAAGTCAAGTAAAACACAAAACTAACAAAAAGCATTCAACAAAGGGATAGAACAAAAACCTTTTTTTGGAAGCAGAGAGCCATGTCTGATTTATAACCATAGCTTTATTGCAAACAAAACAGTATAGATAAGAACGACATTTTCTTATTATAGAACCATTCTGTTGTTGAATTTTTAAATAAAGCATGATTGTAGTCAGAATTTTTTCAACAATATATATTGTTCAAGCCAACCATGTGTCAATTTTCATGAAATCTAATAATTTCATGATTAAATGTAAACGTTAGTTTTTTTGCCTTAAACTAATTAAGAATCACAGTCATTTAATACAATAATAAGCTTCATTCAAAAAACTGTGTCGGGAAACATGTCATTGCTGACGCAATCATGCCACAACCATATCTTTTCTTAGCGTGTACATTTGAAATTTAAATACAAAAAATAAATTAACAAATAAATAAACGTACACACACACAAACCAACTTAGTTTATTTTCTTTGTTGAAGCAATAGTTGAGTTCGACTACCCACGAGATTTTACTATGTATTATTTACTGGATTTATTGAAAAAGTAAACAAACAGGCCTACTATGAGTTTTGTATTTCATTTACATGTTTATGTTCAGCGTTACCAACGGCAAAAAAATTTTGTAACCAAAATTAAAAAAAAGGTAACCAAATGCGAAAAAGTATCCAAAACTTTTTTGTATTTTATATACTGTTTTATTTGTACTTCAATACAATATATAATAATTATAAAAGAATATAATATATGCAAATGAACGATCATTACATTTAAATTTGTACTTCAGTCTTATAACAAATGACGCAATTTGGAATGTTTCAGAGATCAAAATAGATAATTATTATGTATTTCCATCTGCCGAATTCAGAAATCAAAAAAATTTCCGATTAGCTTTAGTTTTGAAGATATAGTGACTTTAATATATTCATATATTACAGCAATTTCCGTATTCTTCGCATCATATTTCCAGACCGGTCTTAAAATAATAAAATAATTTCTGAATTATTAATATATACAAAATATCTTCCTCTCTGAGCGTAATTTCACTGATGTGACTGTCAGGATAACTTACTGGTATAGGTAGGATGTTGGAAATTGTGTGGTTCGTACTTAATTCTTAATGAAATGTTTTATTTTTCAATGAAAATTGGAAATCCACTGATGGTCCTGAAATATTAAGAAAACAACTTAAACATTCAATAAAATTTTTTCATATTGAAGTAGTACAAAAATAGTACTGTAAAGAAACAAAAAACTTGTAAAAAATAACACTATTTTTGTACGACTTAAGCATGTAAAAAATTTGTTGAAACTTTAAGTTATTTTCCAAATATTTCTGGATCCTCTCAATGGATTTCCAATTTCACCCAAAAAAAAACTGTTCATTAGAATATATATTTCATGCCACCCGTTAAAATGGTAATTTTGTTGACCTTTTAAAATGTTTAAGGACTAAAATCAAAACACAATTTCCAACATCCTGGAAAGTAAGGTATCCTGAAACTCGCATGAGCAAAACTAAACCTAAAATGCATTGAAACCGGTTTTCCCATACAAAATTCGTACATCAAACCGACATTAACTTTAGTAAATTTTTATGAATACGGGGGTTAATCTCTAAAACTAGAGCTAATCGAAAAATGTTATGATCAATTCTGAATTCAGCAGATGAAAATACATAAGAATTATCTATTTTGATCTCCGAAAGATGTTCATTGCTATGGAGTGTTATACAATAACAAAACAAAAAGTTCTTAGTAATGAAAATAAAATGTAGTTTAATTACATTCGTTAACAAAACATATCTATGACTGGATAGATAAAGTATTAATATATAAAAATTTAATATTAAAACATATCTTTGGCAAACCAAACCTAATGGGAATCGTTTCGACTTATGCAGAATTCTTTAAATTGTATTATAGAGCTGTTGGTTTTAAAATCAAGTTTATTCCAGCATTTAGTTTTGACTAAACTTCGCTACGAAAATAGCCTTTCAGCAGCAGCCGAACTGTGTGCAGTGACATTAAATCAAAGCCAATATTAATCAAGTCATCAAAACATTTACGTTCAAATCATCAAAGCATTTTTCTTTGGAGGCAAACATTTATTTATTTATCTTTGTGTAACGCTATGTTTATTATTCAGCAGTGTTGTCTTTACAACGTAACAAAAACGCTCAAATTGTGGTAGTTTATCACGATAATTATTTACATTCAAATAAAAAAAACTGTGTAAAAAATGGTTATTTTTGTGTTAAAAAGAGTAACCAAAATGGAAAAAAGTACACAAGTATACATTAGAAAAAAGTAACCAATTTTGGTTAAAAGTAACAAAAACGGCAACGCTGTTTATGTTACACTCTCAGAGAGTCTCTCAGTAATAATTCCTAATTGCATATGTGCTAGACAAGTTTCCTACAGTTTTTAGTACGTAGTTTTGATTTAACTGCCTTTCGCTTAAGCACACTTTTAATTTAACTGCACAAAATTATAAATTTGTTCCACTATTCTTTAAAATCCCATACAAATTCATTATTAAGTTTTATAACTGCACTTTTAAGATAAGTGCTTTAAATTTTTGGCATTTCAAAGCTATTTCCATACAAAAAATCGATGTTAGCTGCATTTTTGACTTAAGTCCACAAAATATTTGTTTTCTGTGACTACTTTTCAAAATACCTTTTTAAGTGCACTTTGTATACCTGCTCATTAAACATATTTTTTGCAGTTTTAAATTATTTTCTTATAAAAAATCAAAGTTAACTGCACACACTAAATCATTGCTTTTTACGTGCACATTTAGGCAGGTAAGTGCGTTTAAGTTAACAACATTTTTACTTATCTGCACTAAAAATCGTGAAAAGTTGATTGTGCAGCTAAGTCAAAAGTTATATATTGCATATCTGGTATTGTATGGGAAATGCAAGTTTCTTATACATGTTTTGTTCTTGTTGTGTTGCATATTGTAGCATACATATATGCTAGACTTGCAAGAGTTGCAAGGTCTGCAATAACAGTTTCCTACGAAGAATGTTTTACCCTAATGTAATCAAATCTGTCACCGTAGTTTTTACAATTTTCAAGGCCTCCGTCCAGCTTGAAACTTTGCCCACACATTAGGTTCTCATGCCAACAATACAATTTTATGATTACAAAAGTGGGCAGCACCACGCCCATCCTAAGAAAATATTATTTCTTAGCTACTTTTACTAAACCAATTCCTACGAAAATTTTAACACACATTGAGCTACCCTGATAGTACAATTTATTGACTGAAAAGTGGGCAGTGCCACGCCCATGCTAGTACCGATTCTTATGAAACTTGAAACTTTCGGGAATATCTATTATATTTTAGTTTTTAAACTACATACAAGTTTTTATTTTGTATAAATAGTGCAGACATGCACTTTAGCGTGTCCCGAAAAATTTTGTTTTTGGATTTTTTATAATGCAAGACCCCTCAAAATATGCGTAATTGATCACAGATTACGAAAATATCTTTTAAAATAAAATGAACCACCGTCCTAAGGGTGCTATCAATCTTCATAGTTTTCATTTTGATAGTCATATTGAAATATTCACAATTCACTGAACTACTTAAGTATTTTTTCTTTGCTATTTTTATGTGTTTGTCATACACGACATTTGGTCTTACATTTCGGTACCGTTATTTTTAATATACATGCATATTTTATACATAAATATATACATAAATACAACCACTACTAGATACTTTTACAAGTAAAATAAAAATCACTGCAGTAAGTTATAATAATTACAATATTTATTTTAACTCTTTATAAATAAATTACATGTTTTTATTTAAAAAATAAATTGCAAATTGAATTAGTCGAGTACACAGAACAAAATTTGTAAATACAACAAATTTTTTTGTTATATCAATTAAATGATTTTGAACCTACAACGATTTTTGTAAATACAATTACGAAATTGTAAGTTAAAGGAAATTCAGAAAAAAATTTAAACAAATTTTTTTGTTGATTTCCATTAAGATTATTGTTATATCAACAATGTGAATTGTTGATTTTCCGAAAAAATTTTAACTATGATAGTTGTTGTATTAACAATATTTTTTTATACACACCAATCCTCGAAGCAACTTTTTCCTTGTCTGCGAAAAACACTACATGTCTTTGGGTGGAATCGAACCGGCGGCCTCTAGACTAATAGACTAACGTTTTTACGTCTCAGCTACAGAGCAATTCGTTATTAAATACGCAAATAATAAATATGTACACACAAAACGTGATTTGCTTTGTTCTTCTACGCGTGTTCATTCAATTGTTATATCAACAAAAAAAATTTGATTAGTTCAGTTTGTTGAAAAAAATTTATTGATTTGCTTTGTTTCATTTGTATGTGTGCATTAATTTTTTATATCAACAATGATGATTGCTCATATGTTTTTTTCAAAATACATAACAAAATATTTGGTTAGTTCAGTTCTGTGTTTGTCGTATCAACAACTAAATTTATTGTATTAACAAAATATATGTTTGAATATAAATTACACATTAACAATTGAAATTGCTAGTTGCAGTTTGATGATATTTTTTTCTGTGTAGGCTAAGGATAGTTCTATATCACCACGGAAATCCAAACTTTAAAAATTCTTAGCACCCTTAAGATGACACTTTTTTCTTTTTTAAAGCTATTTTTGTAATCCATAATTTTGAGGGTACTTGCGTTATGAAAGACCAAAAACTAATTTTTTCGGGACAATCATGTTTATATATACACTCTAAAACATTACTTCAAATTTACGATCATGTATTGTCTAAATTTGTGTTGAAAATTTCTCCTTGTCTAAGATTACATCGATTTTGTAGTTATTTTATTAAAGAAAAAACCTTTCAAATTAAACATATTTAGTCCAATTAGAAAAAATTTAACTTAAAGTATAATACGGCTATGGATGAATGGTGATACGTCAGACTTTCAGTCAGGAAGTCGCGGTTCAAACATGCACGCAGCCAATCGCTTCTTTTCGTAAAAACATTTTGTTCAAAAATAATGCGTGTGTAATCTTAGGTCGATAATAGCCTGTAAAGTGTTGCCGACTATTATCGACCTAATTTTCAACAAAAGTGTTTTAGAGTGTACTTAAGTATAAAATCAAACCAAAAAATTTACTTAAGTCGAACAAAAAATCAGAAAAATGGGAATGAAGAAAAGTAATCCGACGGCAACACTAAGAAACTGCATCAACTCAAGTGATTCAATTCCCGTATTCAATTTTCACGAAAAAGTTACTGTATAAGAATTGAAATCACATTCAACAGAGCCATCTGACAAGTGGTGATAAGCAAAACAGACATGAGCATTGATGATAAAAGAGTAGCGGCTTATGAAAGTAGCGCTGCTATGCCCTGCTGTGTATGTTGAAAAATTAAGTTGATATAAATTTTTCCCTTGTTCCTTGGAATATTAATCATGCCCAATTCTTTCTAAATATATAACGTTACGAACCTTATCCCAATAATTAATAAGGATTCACAAGCAAATACGTTCGACATAATCATATTAATAAAAAAATTTACTGAAGTAGAACAAAAAAATCAGAAAAATTACCATGAAGAAGAATAAACCAACGGTAGCACTGTACTTAGTTAAACATAAAAATTAATACAATTTAGTAGCGATTAAATTTTCGCATGCAGTTTTTGCAAAAAGATTGTATATAAATATAAGAGTTGTAATCACATTCAACAGAGCCACCTCACAAGTGGTGATAAGCAAAAATACACATGAGCACTGATGATGGAGGCAGTGCCGTCTTTAGGTATGCCGGTGTGCTCGGGTACACTAGAATTTGGGGCCGCGCTGAAACGTAAACAAAAATAATGACAAGAAAAACATTTTTCGTTCGTTTGCAATTGTTTTTCATACTTTCTGTCCCATTATATTAATAAATTCACTACAAATATTTGCAAACAAATATGATGCATTTCCTCTTTACGATTGCTGCAATTTTTTATGTGATCATTAAGAAATTCATTACTTAGTTCTAAGTATCAAAAATAATCTCAGCTGATTTGATTAAAGCAAGCAGGGTACATCCAGCATTGGGCAAATATAGTGAATTTTTTTACGAAATTCTAAATTAATCGCTTAAGAAAGAGTTTTTCAGATTGCTTTAAAAATTATATTAGATACATCTAGCGCCATTATTATAACTGGCAATAGCTAAAGTTAAGATATTAGCTTTGTTCATTTACTTTCCTATCACTTTCCATCAACGAGAGAGTAAAAAGGAATTTTGTAAAATTACTCTCAAAAATAATAAAAAGTAAATGAACACTTTACCATCCAAAATTTTCAAGCTAAAATAGTGTTATAATATATAGGTATATATGAGTACTTAATAACTACTCCTATATGTGGAAAAATGTAATATATGTACCTATTACTATAAAAATAATGTGATTTCGGCATTTATTATTATTTCTTTTCAACAAAATTGAATAAGAAATTGAAAAAAGGGTACATATCTGAAATTTTAAACTTTTGAGGTAATGAAAACAAAAACAAATTATTTTGTAATGAAGTACAATATTTAAAAAATTTATATATGGATTACATTTTGGGACCAATTATCAATCGAAAGTTGCAGAAATATTTTTATGTTAACGTCATTTTGGCATGTTCTGTGTTTCACAAAAAAATAAAATTATGTGTATTTCTCATAGCATTGTTGTTATAAATAATTTTTTATAACAACAATGCCAAGAAAATTCACATTATTTTATTTTTTGTGAAACACAGAATATGCCAGAATAACGTATGTTTATTTGTGTATTTTCGTTAGTTTTGGCAATATTTTTGTTTTAGCGTTTTTTTTGTTTTAACGTTTTTTTTTACTTTTTGACGATTTTTTAGAGATTTATTTTAGTTTTGGCGCTTTTTTGGGTTTTGGGAATTTTTTCGGTGTTTGCTGATTTTTTTAGTTTTAGCGATTTTTTGGGTTTGACACTTTCGTTTTAGCAAATTTTCGGTGTTTGGCGATTTTTTAGCTTTGACGCTTTTTTCGCTTTGGTGATTTTTTCCATTTTTGGCGAATTTTCGTTTTTGACGATATTTTTAGTTTTAGTGTTTTTTTCGTTTTGGCGACTTTTTTCGGTTTTTGGGTTTTTTTTTAAGTTTTTTTGGCGATCTTTTTAGTTTTGGTGATTTTTTGCGTTTTAGTAATTTTTTTGCAATTTTGGTGTTTCTTCCGTTAAACGCTTTTTCATTTTGGCGATTTTTCGTTTTGACATTTTTTTTAATTTTGAAATATTTAGTACATATTAGCTTTTTTTTAATTTCAAGAAATTCCCTCTTATGGTTTCCAAGATACTGCTAATTGTCTAAATTACATAGTCAAATTTACATTAACATTAAATATATTTATGTATGAACTAATTGGATTATCTACCGCCATAGTGTAAAGTACCGAGTATCTAGATACTCATAATATTTGCAATACTAAAATTTGCTGCAACATCCTCTGGCCCTGATGTACTAGATCCTGTGTTGCTAAATTCCATTGCTTTAGACATCTTATTTTTGTGCGGTTGGTCCTAAATTAAACAAAAATTGGTTTTCTATCGTATTAATATATTTCATCGCTTTAAAAATTAACATTCACTTAGAATTTCTTAAATTTTGCAAAAATATTTTTATTTCCCAACTTCTTTTAGCAAACTTGATTTGTAAATACAAACACAAAACAGCTGTTTGAACAATTATTGAAAGTAAAAATTTTACTATCAAGAATTTTCAACAATTTTTTTGTGTCTCAATTTGTTGCTCTCTTTTGACGCTCTCTCGTTGAAAATTTTTGGAGTTAATGAACACTTTCTATCAAAAATTGTTAACAATTGTTAACAATTTTCAGTAAATGAACACAGCTATTATCAGACAGATAACTCTTTCTTCATTATTATAAGTAGACTTTAAAGCGTAGTATGCAGCTCTGCCTGAAATTCAGGCTGCCATATGAAGTATGTGTAAAAAAAAACAAACTGAAATTCAGGTTGGTAAACTTCTTAAAGAAATTTCCGTTTACTAGTACGCTGTTCCAAAAGAAAAGTACACGGAATTTTGGCATTTATTGCCTATTACAGGCATGTTATAACAATAAGTGGAGAATTTTTTCCGTCAACTGAAACAAAAATTAATGTTCAGACAATTGTTTGGTCACGGAATTTTTGACATTTCTAATTTTTTGTACATTGTAATTAATTTTTAGTGTTTTTGTGTGTTGTAAATTAAAATATATATAAATTTGTGTGTATGCAAACAAAATTATGTATAGAATTCTACACGAATATTTTTCCGTGTAGAAATAAATGCAAAACTCCAAACCTGAATTTCAGTAAGAACTGCATACTACGCTTAAACAAAAAATGTCCGATAAGCTAAAGGGAAACTCTTCTTGCCTACCATTTTAACGTAAGGTTTATGCTATTGAAGTTGCCATATCTTAGAGAGTATTTAAAAAAAAGAAACATTGAAACAAATTTCGAGCATAGTCTTAGGAGGAAAAATAAATATGTTCTTCCTTTCTTGTGTTAAAAGTATTTTAAAGTGACGCCTAAAGGGGGTAATCGATTTTTGAGCTGGTATTGCCATGTTTTCAAAGAGATTAATTTTATTTTACAGGGTAGTTGTAGTAACAAATATAGTTACAGGTCACTTTATTCCTAACTTTAGCTATAGTTAACATTTACAAACTCGTACTTTACAAGCAAGTTGTAATAATGGGCCTTAATGTAATTAATCTGGCTTTTAATTGTTACCCGCCTGCTCAAAAATGTGGCCAGGAGAGCAGATTTTCTAAAAATAGTAAAATTTTCAGAAGGATTTTATTTACCTGCATGGAAATTGTACTAAACTTAATTTTTATCCGACTGCGCGACGCAAAGAAGGGTATTGTGTTTATCAGCCTATGTATGTATGTATGTATGTATGTATGTGTGTATGTATGTATGTATGTATGTATGTATGTATGTACACACAGAAAAATTTCCATGTAAAATCGTCAAAAACCAGGTTAGCTCAACATTTTTCGGTAGTGATTTTGCTTCATAGGTGTTTCATGTTAAATCAACATGATTTACAATAATCTTGAAAGAAAATTTTTCCTTTCGAATTAACTATATTTCATGTTGATTTAATATTCCAGTACAGTTAAATCAAAATGAAGTTGATACTGAAATAATACGAAAAATCACATTGAATCAAAGTAATTTCGAGTTGAAACAACGTGAATTTGATATTGGAACAACATGAAGAATCATGTTGAATCAAAGTTATTTCAAGTTGAAACAACGTGAATTTGATATTGGAACAACACGAAGAATCATGTTGAATCAAAGTTATTTCAAGTTGAAACAACGTGAATTTGATATTGGAACAACACGAAGAATAATGTTGAATTAAAGTTATATCAAGCTGAAACAACATGATTTTAATGTAGCTATTTTATTAATTATTTTACTTACGTGATAGTCATCAGAAAACTTTTCGTTGTAGCTGACTGCCCCAGCCAAGATTTGAACTCGTGCCACCTGCATGATAGTTCACGCGCTAACCACTGCAGCCACAACAGCTTCAAACTTTTCTTTAATTATCCACTAAATAAATACCATCGTATGTAAAATGCATTTCATTTTAATTCAACATTATTTAAATGATTATTTAACATAAAACTTATTTGAAATTAAAGTTGTAGTCATGTCGATTGAAAATGAAACTTAACGTTTATAACAAAATTGTTTTAACGGTGATTTAAGGTTAGATTAATTATTTTCCGTTTAAAATTAATATGAAACAATGGTAATTTTAAACCAGCAGCAGTAAATATTCGCTGGTAATTCGTTTTTTGTCGTATACATAGACGACACATGTAAGAATAAACAACAACAAGTCACACAACTAAGCAGAACAGTGAACTGTAGCAATGAACAAAGCAAGTAAACACTAACACACCCAAACGATTATTTCTTGTAAATTCCTTTTTTTCTGTGTGTATGTATGTATGTATGTGTGCTCCTTTGCGGCACTTTATAAACCGAACGCATTGACCGATTTTGACGATTCTAACGTCAATCGATTCGTCTTAATCCGGGGAGTGTTACTAAAGATATGACAGTAGTCAAAATTCAATATGGCGGCCGATAGACGCCATTTTGTTTACACGAAAAAAATAAAAAGTCGGCGAACTATATATATCAAAATGGGTATCAATCGACAGGTATTTGAATATGATCTTTAGGTTTCTCTTATGACTTCTAATTTCGAATGACCATTTAGGATCTGTGACGGTTTAAAGTTTATTTTTTATTTTTTACGCAGTCGGGTTTTTTTGATTTTTTAAATTTATGGTTTGTTTAATTTTTATTTCTTTACTATATCGCGACCTCATTTCTGTTGTGGCCTATCGACCATTTTTAAAAGAATTTAATTAAGTAAAAGCTATATATATATTTTGAATATCCTCTTTCAGAATCGAAAAACGGTTTCGCGAAATTGTTTCTGATTTCTGAGATAATAAGCATTCATTGTGCTCGATATCATCAATTTTGAGACATTTTTTGTAAAAAAAAATTTTTACATAAAAAAAAATAAAAAACCGAAATCAAGTAAAATAAGTTTCATCAATATTTACAAAGTTTCATCAATATTTACTTTTTATTCCATGAAAAATCTTTTTAATAGCATTTATATGCTTATTTTCACTAAACAGTAGCAAATTTCATATCAATAACAAGTTACTCAATACACAGTAGTTAGTATATACATACGGTGACCAACCGTTTACTATTATAGTGAACAGTACACTATTTTAGCCTCTTATCAACTATTTCTTTTGTGTATAATACATGCCCCTTATGTACATTATTTTTTCTCACAAATGTTCACTTTTTTCATTACTTCCAACATATTTAGCAAGCAATTTGAAATCAGCTTAAATTACATAGAAACTCTAGCTGGAAACCCAAAGCGTTTGATATTATTACATTCAACAGAGCCACCTGATAAGTGGTGATAAGCAAAATACAAGTGAGCATTGACGATGGAAGCAAAGGCTATAAATATATATATATATATATATATATATATATATATATATATATATATATATATATATATATATATATATATATATATATATATATATATATATATATATATATATATATATATATATATATATATATATATATATATATATATATATATATATATATATATATATATATATATATATATATATATATATATATATATATATATAAGTGGAACTACTCTGTTCTTCTGTGTACGTTGAAAAATTAAATTCATGTTAATTTTTCCCTTGGACTTTGTTCTTTCTGAATATAACGTTACTAACTTTAGCCTAATAATCAATTAGTTTTGTTATGTTTTTTATTCCATAAAATGTGTACACTATTTTTCCATGGAATTAATGGTCACCGTATATATACATGCAGCACCAAAAGCTACTTTTTACAAATAAAATAAAAAAAGGGGCTAATGCGTCGCAAAACAAGATTTTTTACTTTCAGTAAAAAGCTGTTAATTTTTAACCGGATTGATGAAAGTTCACAAAAAATTACATTTTCTTCCAAACATATGCCAGAAGCAGTGGTGAAACTAAAATATACACAACAGTAAAATTTTTAAGTGTTGTTGTTTTGTGTGTGGGTATATTCGTAAATTCATTAATTGTGCAAAAATCAAAATCCTGCGCTGAAAAATCATCATTTAGCAATAGTTTTCTTCGACAAAAGTTTTCTTACTCAAACAATTGACAGTGCTACCGCAGATTTCAGAAACTAGGGCAGCAATTTGATTAGTCTTGCAAAAGTTTGCATACCGGTTGCACAAATTTATTGCATTTACGAATTCACCCTGTATTTTACTTGTAGATTTCTAACCTGTAGTTTTGATAAACGTTCAATGTAACTTCAAGCCGCCGCCGATCTATGCGGCTAGCATCAGCTCAAAATTGCAGCTGGCTAATTGTTTTTTAGTTGCAAATTTGTACTACATATTACAAATTGTGTGGAAGTCATCAGATGTTCGAAAAATTTTATATAAAAAATTAGCTTAAAAAAACTTATAAAAAGAAAATTTAATAAAATTTCGTAATAAAGAAGTTCAACATTAAAAAGTGCAATTGATTATATATATTTTATCGTGAAATATTCGGGGAATTCTCGAGTATTTTTTTCTAAGCCGCCGCCGCCGACTTTTTAAGACGGCTTGTTTATCTGACCACTGGTTACATCTCCAAGGTTCAAGAACGTGATATTTTTTGGTATATAAGACGGTGGAGTGCCACCTTGCAGTTAGTTTTATTTTGAACGCGATAGAGTTAAGTTCGAGCTAAGTGATAATTAAACATTGTTACCAAGAAGTTATTTGTTAAATTAAATATCCGTGTTTTATTTTTATTGCAATTCAACGAACCTGTAGAAAATAATAAAAATCGATTTTACGAAAAGGTCTAGCCTCTTATGTTTGGAAAATGTCAACGATATATTAAACGGGAACTGTTTTATGAATTTTGCCATATATCGAAAGTGAAAAATTTTGAGTTCCTGTAATTTATGCTAAAAAAGTAAAAAAGAATGATTGGGATTATATTAAAAAAAAGTTCAGGAAAAATTATTTTTTGGCATAAAATGTTAATAAAAGTTGTTCAACGCACTCTTGCTACATTATTGTTAAATATAGTTAAGCGGTATATATCAGCAAGTCTGAATCACCTGAAACTGATGACACCTTTTTTGAAAGGCAACTGATTTTCAAAAATTTCGGTCACCAAAATCGGCAAACTGAGTATAGGGTCTTGCTACACTTGGTAGTAGAATTGAACCTATATCACCAAGTCTGTGTGCTTTTTTTCCACTGTAGCATTGTGTAATTAGCTACCGTAGTAGCGCCACCTTTTTGTCAATTTGGCTTTGGCATCACCTTGTTATGAATTTACCTTGATTCCATCGTTTAAACTTTAAAATCATTTATAGTATAAAATAAAAATCAGTTATTCTTTCATTAACAAAAAAAAAATATCATAAAAAGCTTTCAAATTTAGCTTTGGAAATAAAGCAAGTAAACATTCGAACACACTACATATACGAATTAGTCGTCGACGTACTAATTTGTACATATGTGTGTACATATAGAGAGATAAATTTAAGTAAAGTGCTCAATATGCTTTAGGCACTAACCGCGATCAGCAAGCTAAATAGTAATAAGCGGTGAAAATAAAACACGATCGTGCTTGAGAAGCAGATGAGCTGTTAAAAATAAAAATTGTAATATATAACAATACCCGTTAAACAAATGAAATAAAAACAAAATCAAATCTTTACGATCAAATTGCAATAGTGTGAGATGTTACGAAAATAATGTTATTAAATTTATTTTAATAAAAATATTTCAGTTTGCTGTGAAAAAATATGGATTTGTTGAAAATAATCTGAGTTAAATAAATTGAACGAATATTTGCAAAATACCTAATTATTCTTGAGTTTTAATAATAAAGTTAAATCCAAACTAAAGGAAAAAATTAAATCAAAGAAAAAAGGATGCAATATCGTATGAAAATGGCGCAGTTTAAACTTATTTCAGTTTGTTTTACAGTAGCCATCAATGTGCTAATAAATTTGGAGGATGTTGAAAGTTCCACGGAGTATAACCGTTACTTGGCAGGCATTTTTCACAAGTATGGCAATGGCGGTACAATGTCTTTTGAGGTGAGTGTTAATTAGTATTACTTTGGATCTACCAATTGTGATGTTTTTTAAAGGTCTTTGAGTTTATACAAAACAATTATGGCCTTAATTTCGATACTATTTATTTTATCAAATCATAATGAAAAATACAAACTCATAATTAATTATAACAACTCATTTGAGCTAATTTCGCATGCATAGTTAAACTTTTTAACGCTGGTGTGTTATTATTTTTTACCACGGTCCATTGCGTAAACATGTTTGTTTTTGAAAATGTGGCATAATCAAATTCTTAAATAAAAAATTGGATAATTGATTACTTGTAGTGTAATTTATCGAGCTATTTTGTTGTTTACATCTGAAACTTTATTTTAGTATATTAGACTTGATTTCGTTTTTAGAACTAATTTTATTAAGAAGCATTTTTTTAATTTTTTTAATAACCAGGGAAACATGCCCTAAAAGATGTGTTTTATGCGCATTAAATATGCACAAAAAACATAAAAATATGCTCTAAGAACTTGAACTTGAAATATGCTCTAAAAACTTTAGCAAACCGCACAATACAAAATTAATACTAATTGTAGTTCAACAATTTCTCCCCCTTCAAAACAAATTATTTAAAATAAAAATGTTTTCTAATATTTATCACAAAAGCTTAAAATGGTTTTCACCTTTTTTCATCCGATTAAACCAAAGACATGTGTATGTTATAATACGAATCGCTCAAAGCGTGCAGGTACCTGGGAAGAGTATAGAAGGTATCTAATCGATTACAATAAAGAAATAGGGAGATCCAAAAGGGAATCCTTGAGAAAATTCTGCGAAGATATCGAGAATACTCCAATACCAGCGAGATTGCATAAGGCTCTTTCAAGCTCTCACGTTAGCAATATAGGCCTTAAGAAGACCTTGGTACCAAGAACCGAAGAGAGATACTAAAACTGTTACTTAGTGTTCATTTCCCTGACTCGATTCTTACACGCAATTTATATTACGCCTGGCCTTAAAGGCAGGCGTTTTTAGTTTGAGAGTGAGAAAGAGAGAGAGAGAGGAGGTGAGAAGCTAGCGGGCTAAGAAAAAAGGCACAAATTGAAATTTGAGGTTTCTTTTTTTGTTATTTCTCTTTGTCATTTTCGTACTCTCAGCATTAAGCATGTTTATAATCGTCAAAAAGGCATGGATAAAAAGTCTGTAATGTAAATGTGTGACTTTTCGTAGGGGATTTAAAAGAAAATTGTCAAAGAAACCCAGACTAAAAAGGCACTTAAGGTTCAAAGTGATTTTGACTCGAGCAACGGCTCCGTGTTTTGTATAGAGGAGCTTTTAAATTGTCAAAAGTCATTTTTAGTTTGAATAGGATAAAATGGGCTATTGCCTCTTTTCAGCCTTTTAAGGCCCCTGGCGGTGATGGTATCTTTCCAGCACTCTTGCAAAGACGCATTGATACACTGCTTTGTGCCCTCGCTGCCCTATTTAGGGCCAGTTTTGTCTTCGGAAACATTCCCCTATACTGTGGAGGAAGGTTAGCGTTGTATTTATACCTAAAACGGACAACATTCCAGAAAACTTGGCCAAATTATACAGACCAATTAGCTTAACATCCTTTTTGCTGAAAACTATGGAGAGACTAATTGATTAGATCGACGGTTTTGAATACCGCCCCCTTGCATGTAAATCAGTACGCTAAGGATAAATGTACTGCGCATGCTCTTCAGCATCTTGTTACAAAGATTGAAAAGGCTCATGAGTCGGGGAAAATCGCGTTATGTGGCTTTTTAGATATTGATGGCGAATTTGGTAATACAAATTATGACTTTGCTCACCTAGGCAAAAAGATCTTGACCACGCTTCTGTGAGATGGATTAAGTCTATGATTGAGAGCAAGAACATAACTGCTTCAATGGGAAACGATATGGTTGCTATTAATGCAGTCAAAGGGTGTCCCCAAGGTGGCGTTTTATCACCACTCCTTTGGTCATAGAGATTGTGAACAAAGGGCCGAGGTTATAGGGTACGCCGATGACCTGGTTGTGATGGTAACTGGCAAATTCGGCAACGTTCTCTCAGACATCATGAACGATGCCTTCTGCGCTGTTATGATATGATGTGGAAGACACGGCCTGTCGGGCAACTCTGACAAGACTGTTCTGGTACCTTTCTCTCTTAAGAGAAAACTTGGTCTGGGGCCAGTTTTGTTGAATGGGTGCAATATTCCTTATTCGACCGACGTCAAATATTTGGGGGTTACTCTTGATATATAGTAGGTTGACTTGAAACCGTCATGTTGAATGCATAACACAAAAAAGCCACTAGGGCGATCTGGACGGTAAAGAGTTGTGCCGGGTGCACCTGGGGTATAAGCCCAATAATGATCATCTGGATCTCTACAATGATTGTTACGCCCATTATTACGTACGGCGCGATTGTATGGTGGCAGAAGATACAACAGGTTGCGGCGACAATCAAACTCTGAAAGGTTCGGAGATTATCGTCTTCTTATTACAGGCGCAGTGAGATCATGTCCAACCTTGGCCATTGAGGCCTTGATTGGATTAACACCCATAAAAATCTTTATAAGATCCTCTGCGGCAATGGCTTCTTTTATGATGGGTCTCGGGGACTCTGCCCGTCGTGTAGGCAACGGACACTCATCGTTACTGAGTACTATGCCCTACAGAGGGCTGCTAGGAATGCCTAGTGACAAGATAAACTGTGAACTTAAGTTCGACAGGAGATTTAATGTCACAATTCCGCTCAGGGCAACGTGGGAAGAAAACGGTCACACTGTGAATTCCAGAAGTTTATGCTGGTATACGGCTGGATCCAACGTGGAACCCAACGTAAAAGTCTCTATACCTATGGGCAAATGGCCTACGGTATTTCAGGCGGAAATACTTGCGATCACCAAAGTGTTCATATTAATTTAAGTAGGGGCATTAAGGGCGCGCGAATAGCTAGCTATCTTCTCCAATAGTCAGGCAGCTCTTAAGTCCCTCCTTTGTTGGGAATTCCGTTCTAAGCTTGTTTTAGAGTGCTTAGACTCACTACAGGAGCTATCAATACGGAACAAGGTTTACATTTACTGGATACCTGGCCACGGTGGTTATCCGGGTAACGAAGAGGCAGATGAATTGGCAAGAAGGGCCTCTGCTGCTCCTCTTATGAGCCCAGAGCTCTTTTCTGGTGTAAACTGATCGATGGTCAAGTACTTAATCAAGGAAAGTCGACCGTAAAGGAAGTGTGGCTAGCTTCTTCTGGCTTAAGGCAAGCCAAAGCATTGATGCAGCCATTTTCATATAGTAGCATCCTGAATTTCAACAGGAATGATTTACGGCTTGTTACAGGCTTTCTCTCTGGTCACATTGGACTGACCTATCCTCTGTGGAAAAGTAACCAAGTTCTTTCACCCTTGTGTCGTTTATGCTTGGAAGAGGACGATACAACGGCGCACTTTCTCTGTGAATGTATTGTCTTATGTAACAGTAGAAGGCGTGTTTTCTATTCTAAATTTCCACTAGGTATCGCAGTGCCGGTCTTTGGACCAGACCTTTGCCCTATTCTATTCTAATACGAAAATAAAAAATAACCCCAAAATGACTGAAAATTAAAAAATTCAGTAAAGTGCTGTTGGCTCAGTACTTAGCGCGTTTGACTACAAACCCTGAGGTCTTGAGTTCAA
Source organism: Panzeria rudis (assembly GCA_956483635.1). Taxonomy (NCBI): domain Eukaryota; kingdom Metazoa; phylum Arthropoda; class Insecta; order Diptera; family Tachinidae; genus Panzeria; species Panzeria rudis. Next base: position 37,504,186 of record OY101451.1, on the reverse strand, counting down.
GACTACTTTCAGGCAAGCCAACAACATCATGCATTTTTCTCATGTGCATTGGTGTGTTATTGTGTTGGTTGTTGTTGGATTGTTAAAGTGATGAAGGCATAGCCCTGATCACTTTGGCAGTACCGGCAGCGATTAATACTAGCATATCCTAATGCACTTCAGAGCACCCTCCTTCGTCAGTATTGTAGCAGAACCGTCGGCGAAGTAAAAGAACTAATAAAATGGCTACGCAGCTTAAAAACATATCGATGCCTCTACTTGACACCAGAGAGGCTTGCAACACTGTTCTACAAAAAACGCGCAATAGTAGGGTTGTAAATGAATTAAGCTTTCTATCTCTCTCCCACTTCACCACCTGTTCTCTCTACTCTATCCCTTTCCCAAAGAAGGTAACACATTAATTAATTAACTGATAGGCATTAATTGTCTGATTGTGTTACTTCTCTTTAAAAAAAATGCGACTTTGGCTCACAGAAGAAGGGTTCCGTACGAATACAAACGTATCCCTTTTCGTTTTTGCCTTATTTTCATTTTAAATATTTGTTACGGATTAGATACTTTATACTGAAAATTTTGTAAAAAGTCGTAACTTGAGGTCTACACGTAACATAATATGTAAGATGAGATTGTCAAATTCAATCGCAGAGAGAATTATGTTACGTGTAGACTTCAAATTAGTGTTATCTCAATGCTATAAGAATTTTTATGAGAGCATTGTTCTAAGAATTCTTATAACAACAATATTATGAGATGAACTGTCAAAAAACACATGTACATAAAAATAAAATAGTCTGCATAAGTGAGTGCTTATTAAAAAAAATGAAAAGCGATGCTTTTGATAAAATTTCTGTGTTAAATAAGTGAATAAATTTGTGTAATTGATTTATAAATTTAAATTTATGTGAAAAATTAAAAATAAAATAACTAATTATGCAAAAGTAGTACATGCTAACTCGATAAGCATTTGCATAAAATGAAATCTTATCGGAAAAGTAAAATTACGTCGTCGCCTAGTATGAGATTAAGACAAAATTAGACATTTTGTTTTTAGTATTCTGCCGACGTTTTTTCTCATGTTATATCAAAGTTAATGTCTCGTGAAGACGCTGTGTAAAGGTGGGTGGTATAAAATCTCCAAAAATATCGTTACGTAATATTTATGTGAATAGGCCCTAATCTACAAATAAAATAGCTAGCTACAAAGCAAAAATACATTTTGTAAAATTGTTGTTGTTTTTACTTGTAGATTCTCCCGTACAATGCATTTTTCGTGTCCGTTGAAAGTATTTATGTAGTGGCTTTAAAAAAAAGTGACTATTTAAAAAAAATTAATTAGTAGTGGATTATATATAGTTTGGATGTCCTTTTTTCAAATCCAAACACCGTTTCATGAAGTTGTTAATGGTTTCTGAGATATCGACCACCAGCTTTAGTTAATATACATATGTACATACACAAAAATTAGTCTTGTCATGCCTTAAACGTCACTATTTGGTGTAAGCAGAAATTATTTTTAGCAAAATTTGAAAAATATGCTTCACTTTTGCTTACTAACCATAAAAAATCAAAATTAAATGAAAACTTATTTTGCGCAAGAATATAAATGATGGTTGATATCCGTGCTAAATTATACAAGTTATGACCCATTAAAAATAAAAATGTTGAACCCTGTAACTCCGCAACAAAGGAAGAGTAACGATAAAATAAATTACACAATATATTCCAGTTATTAGGGCTATTCCACCATTATATATTTTTCTTTAATGTTTAAAAGTTTTTTTATTCAAGATATGTTTCCTTAACACATATATGTTGGTATGGATATGCAGCAAAAAGGTGAACATTTTAAACAATTTGATATTCAACAAAAAGTAAGGTTTTCTGTTTTCAATAAAATCTTAATAACTTGAAATTATATTTATGACCAAACAACCTGCTTTTCAACATAAACTGCATACCGTTTACATTACCATATAATCTTTAAATCATTTACTTACTAGTAAATAAACGTGCCATTTGTAGGGTTCCGTAAACCAAAAGTGTAAAGGAACCCTATTGTTTCGATACGCTGTCCGTCTGTCTGTCACAGGCTGTTTTCTCGAGAACCGTAAGAGCTACGGACCTGAAATTTTCACAGAACATGTAAAACTTTTGTCGCTACAACAACTATATGACAGCTAAAAATTAAAGGGTGTTCTAAAGCGAACAACTTTAGTTCATATCTTAGACGGGCTTATCATTAAGATTTGTTTCAACAGAAAAATGTTGAAATACTAATCTATACATATAATAAAACTGTTAAAGGGGCGTGTCTGTACATGGAATATTTTTTGAAAATTTTTATGGTGGCGTAAACAGTAATCGATGTAGAGAACAAAACACCAAATTTTGGAATTTTTGTCTGTCTGTCTGTCTGTCCGAACACGCTTCACGCAAAAACCACGGAATGGATTCTCATGAAATTTAGTATGGTAGAACTTTAGCATCCTGACTCAAACATAGGGTACTTTTTACGGCGATAATCTAGCTAATTTTTAAGTTAAAATAGAAAAAAACGAAAATGTATCCTATTTTACTAATATAAATGTTGTTGGAAACGTTGGTAGCACTGTTTATTTTGCATAACGGGAACTTTAAACAATATACATATAAAGAACGCTATATTATTATATTTTATATACACTTTATAGTCATATAAATGAAATTTTAAGTGCGCGAAGCGGGCGGGCACATCTAGTGTAATATATAGACACTTGAAATTTTCAAAGTTAATGTTAATTGGTGTAGTCTGTAGAATAGACTAAACCAATTAACACTGATATTTAAAAAGGGTGTTCTATCAGTTAATGTAATTTTGACTATGTAAAGTCTTGAAATTAAAAAAAAATCATAAAAATTCTAAAATTAAAAAACGTCAGAACGAAAAATCGCCAAAATGAAAAAAGCGCTTAAAGAAAAAAAGCACCAAAATTAAAAAAAAAATCGGTAAAACGCAAAAAATCATCAAAACTAAAAACATCGTCAAAAAACTAAAAAATTCAGTAAAGTGCGACTTTGGCTCGCACACGAAGGGTTTCGTACGAATAGACATATATCCCTTTTCGTTTTTCCTTCTTTTTTCATTTTGAGAATTTGTTCGCTTTGATTTTTTGTTTAATTTTATTTTATTTTGTAAGTTTTTTTCGTTGTTTTGCCGATTTTTTAGTTTTTTGCAATTTTTTTTTGCGTTTTTTAGCTTTGGCGTTTTTTGGTTTTGGCGTTTTTACGTTTTTTACTATAGTTTTAGCGATTTATTTTGGCGTTTTTTTTAGTTTGGGGGATTTTTTCTGTTTTTTATTTTTTGCGATTTTTATTTGTTTTGACCCATTTTTAGTTTTGGCACTTTGTTTTGGTTTTGACGCTTTTTTCGTTTTGGTGATTTTTTTTCATCTTTGGCGATGTTTTCGTTTTTGGATGATATTTTTAGTTTTAGCGAATTTTTTATGTTGTAGTGCTTTTTTTCGTATTGACGAAGATTTCGTGTTTTTTTTGCGTTTTTTTAGTTTTTTGGCGATCTTTTTTGTTTTTGGTGATTTTTTGCGTTTCAGCGATATTTTTGAGTTTTGGTGTTTTGTTTTTTTAAACGCTTTTTTCATTCTGGCGATTTTTCAAGATTTTACCCCTTACGGTTTCCAAGATACAGCCAATTGTCTTAATTACATAGTCGAAATTACATTAACTGATAGAACACCCTTTAATTTTTATTGTTTTAAATATTAGTGCTAATTGGTGCAGTCTATTCTGCAGAATACACCAATTAACACTAACTTTGCAAATGTAAATTGTCTATATATAAGTGTCTGTATATTACATTAGTATTTCAACATTTTTCGTTGCTCGCCTTAGAACACCCTATATTTTTTAACTGTCATATATCTGTTGTTGTAGAGGCCAAAGTTTTACATGTTCGCCAAAAACCGAAAAGATCGCTATAACGAAAAAAAGTGTGAAAACAAAAAAACGCTAAAACTAAACATATAACCAAAAACAGAAAAAAATCTACAAAGTCGAATAAAGCGCCAAAATTAAAAAAAGCGCTAAAACTTAAATAAATCCTTAAAACTGAAATTATCGTCAAAAAGCGAAAAAAAACTTTAAAAAATGTCAAAACCAAAAAATCGCCAAAACCTTAAAAAATCGGCAAAAAACAGAAAAAACCCGCAAAAAAGGAAAATCACAAAAAACGAAAAACGGACAAAAATGGAAAAAGCGCTAAAACAAAAAAATCGCCAAAGCAAAAAATAAAAGTTAAAAAATAAAATTTAACAAAAAGCAAAACGAAAAAATTTCCAAAATGAAAAAAGGTAAAAAACGAAAAGAGATACATGCGTATTCGTATGGCACCCTTCGTATGTGAGCTAAAGTCGCACTTTACTAAATTTATTACTCCTTTTATCACAGTAGTGGTGCCTGCGCTGCCCAGCAGTAAAACTTACAAGGCATTCACTAAATGGGTTTTTGTAAAGGCCTTCAAAGACCTCAATTTAAGATCCAAAACTAATTGTTTTCTTCCTTCTCAGATTAGCCTCCTAGAAGGCCTTTACACTCGTTTCTAAAAGAACCAATACGCATTCGTTTTCCCTTCTTTTGGAAGGAGTATTCTATTTTTAGTTTTTGCATTTTGTTTAATAAAAAATGTTCTTTAGAAATAATAAACACTCTCGTATCCTTTCTTCGCAAGTAATTTGTATATAAGTCTGAAATTTACGTATAAGAGGCATCATACATGCTGCTATTATATCGTTTATGTTGCAGCTACTTACTACATCATGTGTAATTCGTTATTAATAAACACAGGAAATTTTGTCTTATATGTATAAAAAATTACTTTGGATGAAAAGAAGGAGTTCGAAATAAGAAATCGCGATAACCCAAAATATAGAAGCTGCTATAAAAATACGCAGATAAAAAAATGTGTCTCCATTTGATTTTTAACAGACCTTCCCAGACGAGGCCTTCTATCAGGCAGCTTAATAAAAAAAATATTTTAAAAGGGACAAAATTTTTAGTTTTTCTTGGGAACCAAAGTCAAAAATAAAAAATTATCACAACTTTTAATTTCCTCCTACGATTATTTTTATTTTTTTTAGAGAGTAGATACATAGTGCTTTTAAACCAGGCGCAGGCGATGTTCAAACGTGAGCCACGACGTTTGCCGACTTCTTTTGGTCTATTTTTAAATGTTACATGTACACAGACGATAATTTACATGTAGACAACACAAACAAACAAAATAAACAACAACAAAAGCACAACAGTCATTTGTACCTGTCAACAATGCAAAAACATATTATTTTCATTTATTTATATTTTTCTTTGCCTGGCTCTGTTTTAAACCCTCACTTTTCGTTTTAACCAGTGTTTAATTAAATAACTTAACTCGAAGCAGCAAAAGTCGTAAAATATTTACTTTTCACTGCTTTGGCTTTTTCCACAGTCTAACCAGACGAGTCACGAGAGAGAGAAGATACTGTTTACACTATCTCACAAGCCGTTCGACTTCTGTAGAAAATGCAACCCTGATCTAATGAGTTTATGGAAAGTTTTAAAAAAGCAATAACAGCACATTATATCAGGGTAGCATTTTGTGCAAAGGTCGAACAGCTTGTATAATAGTCTAAAGACAGCTTAACGAAGTACGTTAACAAAAGGGAACAAAAAATTTTGTATGGATGGTTGCTTTCATACTCACTTTCTGCCGAAATAAAAGTAAAATTTAGATTTTTTAAATAATAAGAGATACATTTGTTTTTTTATACACAGGAAAATTAAAGTTTCACATTTTATAAATATGTTATTAGGTTTTTATGTAGTTTCTAGCTTTTTTCTGCAATTTTCCACCAAACCAAATGTTCCGATTTCGTAAAGAACTCGTAGCGACTGTTCGGCAAAATCTTTCGATTTCGGAACCGAAAACGTAACGATTTTGTATGAGAGGGTTGACACGACTTCTTTACGATATGTTGTTACGAAATCGTAACGATATGTCGGTACGATGTGTAGGTACGAAATCGATACATGTCGGTACGAAATCGTAACGATTTTAGGTATGATTTCTTAACGAATTCGTTTAGAGTTTTTCTCAATTATATCATTAATAGGTTACTTAAAAATTATTTTCCATTATTTTATTTGTTCACTTCAATATTATTTGATTTAATTTAATATAACATAATAAAACTATAATTTAAGTTGAAAAATTAAAGTAGTAAAGCCCTTATGACACTACATTTTTCTTGCATTGTTTTGCTACAGGATTGAAAGAAAGAAATAGCAAATGAAATGAAAGAAACAAGTACACAAAATGTAAACAAAACGTAATGGCTTCTTTAAGTGCTGCCTACTTTTTATTTATAATAAAACGGCAAAAGAAAAAAATAGTTGAAAAAAGAGGCGCTAAGTTGCTGAATTCGTGAATAAACCGCTAGCTTGGCAGCACTATAATGCTTCAAGCTTGAAATGTCAATTTTAAGTTGAACATTTTTACATTTTTTTGACAGGCCCACCATTTTTTATCGATAACATTAGTAGAAGCTTTGACAATTTTGTATTTATCTTAATATAGCTGAACTCTTTGCACCTGGTAAAATTTCGTATCATATTCTATTTGCGCTGTTCTCCAAAACTTGAAAAATGAAGAAAAAATGTAGTGTCATAAGGGCTTAAGTATTTTTAATGACATTTGCTGTCCGTCCTTTGCGGTGCTAAATTTTTCTATGTTTTCATCCACTTTTTCCTAGCTTGTGCAATAATTAATTGTTAATGCACGAATCTGCAAAAATTGAGAAAATTTAGTATAAATATGCTATTTACTTTTATTTGATGTTGCAACGTACCTTTAAGAATCTTAATAGGGGAAATCACTCTTCGTAGGAAACTGCTATTGCAGACTTTGCAGCTCTTGCAAGTCTAAGATATATGCTACAATATGCAACACAACAATAACAAAATATAAAAAATTTACATTGCCTACACAGTAGCAGATATGCAATACTAAAAACTGTAGGAAACTTGTCTAGCATATACTTATGCAATTAACAAAATTACTAAGAAAGACTAATAGAAAAATACAAAAGAAAATACAAACTAATAGTAGGCCTGTTTGCTTACTTTTTCAATACTACAAATAATATATTAAGAAATAAGTAAGAGTAGTTCTTTCTTTATTGTACATTTGAAAAAATAGAGTTATACATAAGATATGCATTTCCTACATTTTTGAAGAAGACACTCATTCTTTGTAGCAGAAAATGATAGTTTATATCCTAGAGGTGCAAATATGCTACCAAGAGTGATTTCCGCTAATATATTTAAAATTCTTCACGGCTATGTGTAGAGATTTACTTCCTAGCCGGCTTTTGGTCGTGCTTAAGTGTTTTCTTATCTATGTATGTCGAATACTTGCTTCGTTGAGTAAAGATTGCCTGCTTAGACGGCCTTCGGCCGGCCTTAAAGGTTTTCTTCTCTATCTGGTATGTCGAATAGTAGCTTCACCGAGTAAAGATTTCCTGCATAGACTCTTGTCCATGAAACTTTACATTAAAAACAGTAATTGGCGAATGAATATGGCTTTTAAATTGTCTTCTTTATTTATTTTACATTTTTAAAACAATCTGAAAATTTTTCACCGGCTTTTACTTACATAAAAATCAAATTTTTATTGTTTCTTAAAAAGTTTTATTTGCATAAACTCACATTAAATAAATGTATCCGAAAGAAATTTGTTTAGACAAACTACCGAAATGTCTTAACGAATTCCCCACTAAACCTGAGATTCGATATAAAAGAAGGTCGCTATAACGAAGAATTTTCGAAACAAATTTGTTCGACAAATGCTCGTGAATCTAAAAAAATCGAATGTTCGGTAAATTTGGCTTTTGTCGATAATGTCGTGATAGCAAGCGCAATTGCCAAATTTCATAACCCAGCAAACCAAAACATTCGAAAATAATATCGCATTCGAATGTTGCGCACACGTTTCTCGGACAAAACACTCGAGAACGGCTATCGCAGTCGGAAAGAGAAAGAGCTGCTAGAGCTCACTCGTCGCTCAGTTTGTGGCAGCAACTCTTTCGATTTCGATGTTTCGCTGACAAATCAATAGCGAACCAATATCGAAGAAATATCGATACCACAAAAATGCAGGAAAAAATTATTTTTCAAGATTGTTATCTTTATTTTTTAATTTATCTATTTTATTGTAAATGGAATAATTATTTGTTTTAACTTACGCTGCATTCAATCAGATTCGAACACGGTACCTCCAGCCTAACAAATTACACATCCACTAGGCTATCGTGGCAAATTTTTTTCTATTCAATTATTGCACACATGAATGTAAATTACACATTCGATAAATTATCAAAAATAGTTCAATGCTGCGAACATTCACATTTTATGAAATTTGGCAATTGCGCTTCTTATCGAGACATATTTCGATGCTGCAAACAATCACATTTTATGAAATTTGGCAATTGAGCTTATTGTCGCAACACTATCGACAAAAGCTCGCATTTGCGAACATTCGATTTTTTTACATTCACGAGCATTTATCGAACAAATTTGTTTCCAAAATTCTTCGTTTTAGCGAACCTTCTTTTATTTCGAATCTCAGGTTTAGTGGGAAATGTTAATGTTCGCAGAATCGAAATATGTCGCGATAATAAGCGCAATTGCCAAATTTCACAAAATATGAATGTTCGCAGCATCGAACTATTTTCGATAATTTCTCGAATGTGCAATTTACATTCATGTGTGTAATAATTGAATAGAAAAAAGTTTGCCACGATAGCCTACTGGGTGTGTGCTAATCTATTAGCCAGGAGGTACCGTGTTCGAATCTAATTGACTGCAGCGTCAGTTAAAATTTAAAATAAATAAATATTCCATTTACATAAAAATAGATAAATTAAAAAATAAAGATAACAATCTTGAAAAATTACTTTTTCCTGCATTTTTGTGATATCGATATTTCTTCGATATTGGTTCGCTATTGATTTGTCAGCGAAACATCGAAATCGAAAGATTTGCTGCCACAAATTGAACGAAGAGTGAGCTCTAGCAGCTCTTTCTCTTTCCGACTTCGATAGCCGTTCTCGAGTGTTTTGTCCGAGATATGTGTACGCAACATTCGAATACGATATTATTTCCGAATGTTTTGGTTTGCTGGGCCGGGACGACAAACTACCGAAATATCTTAACGAATTCGTTACGACAAGTCTGATTTTAGATAAATGCACAAACGCACACACACGCTTCATTTATGCTTTCCCAGCAAACCAAAACATTCGAAAATAATATCGAATTCGTATGTTGCGTACACATTTCTCGTAAAAAACACTCGAGAACGGCTATCGAATTCGGAAAGAGAAAGAGCTGCTAGAGCTCACTCGTCGCTCAGTTTGTGGCAGCAAATCTTTCGATTTCGATGTTTCGTTGACAAATCAATAGCGAACCAATATCGAAGAAATATTGATACCACAAAAATGCAGGAAAAAGTAATTTTTCATGATTGTTAACTTTATTTTTTAATTTATCTTGTTTATTTAAATTGAATATTTATTTATTTTAAATTTTAACTTGCGCTGCAGTCAATCAGATTCGAACACGGTACCTCCAGACTAACAGATTAGCACACATCCACTAGGCTATCGTGGCAAATTTTTTCTATTCAATTATTGCACACATGAATGTAAATTACACATTCGAGAAATTATCGAAAATAGTTCGATGCTGTGAACATTCACATTTTATGAAATTTGGCCATTGAGCTTATTATCGCCACATATCTCGATGCTGCGAACATTCACATTTTATTAAATTTGGCGATTGCGCTTATTATCGCGACATTATCGACAAAAGCTCGGCTTAGTGAACATTCGATATTTTAAGATTCACGAGCATTTATCGAACAAATTTATTTCGAAAATTCTTCGTTTTAGCGAACCTTCTTTTATTTCGAATCTTAGGTTTAGTGGGTTTATTAGCAATTAAAGTTTAAAATATCACATAAGCATACTTTAAATGTTTTGTTTAATTTTTTTACTTTATAAAACAATAATATTTGCGCTGTTTTTTAATAATTAAACCAGGGACTGAAACCATAAGAAAAAAATTGGTTTAGGTTCGTGTTCGGGTTAATCAAAATAAAAAGTTCATGTTCGGGTTCGGTTCAGGGTTCAGGTTCGGGTTTAAAACCAAAAACTTATTTGTTTAATAATAAAATATATAAATCAATTTTATATTCACGTTTATACGTTTAAGCAATATATTCATTCTTTTTTTTAATTTAATTAAATTTAATTTATTTAGCTTTCAAAAAAAAACTTTTTTAAATTTTGTAACGTACGTACCGCATTGACATAAGCAAATATACCCAAACCTCGTTTTATGCGAATTTAAATTTATGCGGTTTAAAAAAAATAAAAACAAATAAATAAAAAAAGTTAAATACTGTAAAAAAATACTTTTTTTACATAGTTAGTCTACGTAATTATAACGTCTACTAAAAGTCTTAAATTATAACTCATTTAGAGCATCCAAATATACGTCTTGAATTTTTAGCAACCAACACTACAATCATTCTTCAACCTCTAGACCAGGGGATAATTGCCACTTTTAAACATTATTATATAAAAAGCACATATCAATTTATTTTGAATAAAATTGAAAATTAGTAATTGGCTTTAAATGAAGCATGAAAAAAATTTTTAATTTTTGATTGCATAGTTCTAGTTGCATCTGCTGTGTCCAAAATAAGATGATATTGGTAGCAATACGGAAACTGAAATATCCCCATTATGTGCTGAAATTTTAGAAATTGGTCGCAGAATTGGAGGTGAAGGATTTGATTCTCTAAGCCAGGAGGATTTTTAAGAATTACTCAGAGAAGAGTCATTATCTGATGACGACATTATTTTATTAACTACTGCAGGTAATGGTGCGGAAAATCATTGCGAAAGCGACTGTTAGGAAAATGATAAACCCCTTACTAAAAAAAATATTGGTAAAATCCTTAAGGCTGTAAGTGATTTACAAAATGAAATTATAAATAAGGATCCAGATATGGAAAGAGCATGAAAGCTCCAACGTGAACTAAACGATACTTTTTGAGGATATCAGGAGATGTATAAGCAACTAAACAGATCTGCGCCACAAGGTCTGCTAACAAATTACTTCGCACGAAAGGATAATTCTATGACGGCTAGCTCTAATGAAAATTCTAGTCGTGGAAGTGACTTGGAGTACTTTAGCGAGACTGATCCTTAAATTGTTCTTAAAAAAATTTACAATTTTACTGTTTTTGTTCAATTGTTTTAGTAAATGAAATAAATTTTACGTTGACTTTTTCTGTGCGATTTTGTTCGATTTATCATACATAAATTTAAATTTATGCGTTATTTTTAAATTGAGGAACGTATTAGCAAATTTGATATGACGCCAGTGTATCGTTTTATGCGAATTTATTTTGTGCGATTTCTTGCGGAACGGATCAATAGCATAAACCGAGGTTAAAATGTATACTTCAAATTAGAAATACCCAGAATAAGAAAAAGCTAAAATTTTGCAACCATTCGTTACTTTTAAAAGTTGGAAAAAATAGTCAGCTGTCCGGGTGCTGCCACCTGGTATGAAGTTGCCTTGGTTGCTATTTTATTTTGATTTTGTTTTTAATTTTTTTTTTGCATGCAAGAAATGTAATGTTTTTGTTGTATTCTTGTATTCTTGTATTAAATATTTCTCTATTTTTTATATTTTTGAACCCGAACCTTGCTGAATTTTAGGGTTCAACTGGTTCGAACAGCTGTTCGGGTTCGGTTTTAGTCCCTGAATTAAACACTTTTTCACATTGAATTACATTTTATAGTTTTTTTATTTTCTTGTTGCTTGTTTCCCTTGTTCGTACATGATATAGCTGTCCCTTTTCAATTGTTTACATCAGGCAAAGAAGCTGATTTTTTCATTTTGGAAACGTCAAATTTTTCTAATCTGGTTACCTCTGTGCTTTTTCCAACTGTTTAAAATTAACTGATGCTTTTGCTTATGAAAAGAAACACAGTCGCAGTCAAAGCAAAATCACAAAACGATTTATGAGCAATTGCGCAGCACTTTCAACAGTCGACGATTTGAAAAGTTTGAGTTTGATTTGCTTTTGCTTTTGGTTAGTATCGCAAGTAAAAGCAGAAGCAGTCTATATCCTTTTAAAAAAATAGGTCAGTTTCCGGCGAAAAGAGGACGGATGGCAACTCTAAGACATTTGTATGAAATTTTTACACAATATGAAGAACGATATGATTATTAATTCTGCATTTTTAGTTGAAAATTTTCTTTTTTTGAGTTACGACTATATTGCAGCAAAGGCGCGATATGGTCCGTACTACGATTTGCAAAAAAATCCGACCAACCCTAATGTGTACATATACAAATCTTCACAGAAAATGCAAAAACGCCCTAACTAACATTTTAAAAGTTTAACAGGAGAAGCATAAAACTTGTTTAAAGGAAAACTATATTGACAATTAGTTCAAAATCTTATACTACAAGTAAATAAATTAAGTAAAGTACGACTTTGGCTCGTACACGATGGGTTCCGTACGAATAAACATATGTATATCCCTTGTTCTTTTTACCCCTTTTTTTATTTTGCCAGTTTTTTCGTTGTGCTTCTTGTTTAATTTAATTTTTTTTATTTTTTAAGTTTTGTTCGTTGTTTTTGGTGATTTTTTGGTTTTTGCGCTTTTTTGGTTTTGGCTTTTTTAACGTTTTTTTCACTTTTTGACGATATATTTAGTTTTAGCGATTTATTTTAGTTGTGGCGATTTTTTTCAGTTTTGGCGCTTTTTTCGGTTTTTGGGGGTTTTTAGTTTTAGCGATTTTTTTTGTTAGACACTTTTTTCGTTTTGGCGATTTTTTTAGTTTTGACCCTTTTTATGGTATTGGCGCGCTATTTTTCGTTTTGCTGATTTTTTCCATTTATGCGATTTTTTCGTTTTTTTCCGATTTTTCAGTTTTAGATGATATTTTTAGTTTCGTCGATTTTTTTTTTGCTTTTGGCCATTTTTGTTAGTTTTGGCGATTTTACGGTTTATGACGATATTTTAAGTTGCGGCGATTTTATTTCGTTTTAGCGATTTTATTGTTTTTTAGTGATTTTTCTCGTTTTGGCAATTTTCTTTTGGTGTTTGGCGATATTTTAAGTTTTAGCGATTTTTTCGTTTTTTGACGATGTTTTTTGTTTTGGCGATTTTTGTTAGTTTTGACGACATTTTAGTTTTGTCGGTTTTGTCGAATTTTTGTGATTTATTTTTTGTTTTGGCGATTTATTTGGTTTTGGCGTTTTTCCGCTTTTTGACAATATTTTAGTTTTAGCAATTTATTTAAATTTTTGGCGCTTTTTTCAGTTTTGCCGTTTCTTTCGGTTTTGCTGATTTTTTCCGGTTAATGATTTTTTTTAGTTTTAGCGATTTTCTTTTTTTTTTTTTGTTTTAAAATTTTTTCCGTTTTGGCGATTTTTTAGGTTTTTGGCGATTTTTTAGGTTTTTGGCGATTTTTTTAGTTTTGCCGCTTTTTTCGTTTTTGCGCTTTTTTTTGTGAACTTTTGTCTATTTTTGGCAATTTTTTTTTTATTTTGATGATATTTTTAGTTGTAGTGATTTTTTTTGGCTTTAGTGCTTTGTTTTCGTATTGATGACTTTTTTCGGTTTTTTTTTTGCGACCTTTTTAGTTTTGGTGATTTTTTTGCGTTTTAGCGACTTTTTTCATTTTGGTGCTTTTTTTAAGCACTTTTGTCATTTTAGCGATTTGTCGGTCTGGCACTTTTTTGGAATTTTTTAGTTTTTGCGTATTAGAAAATTTCAAGAGTTTACTTACCTCTTACGGTTTCCAAGATACAGCAGATTGTCTAAATTACATAGTAAAATTACATTAAGTGATAGAACACCCTTTAATTTTTATTGTTTTAAATATCAGTGTTAATTGGTGTAGTCTATTCTACAGAGTACACCAATTTACAGTAACTTTGAAAATTTAATGTATCTATATAAGTATGTGTCTGTAAATTACATTAGTATTTCAACATTTTTCGTTGCTCGCTTTAGAACACCCTTTATTTTTTAGCTGTCATATATTTGATGTTGTAGCGGCCAAAGTTCTACATATTCTGTGAAAATTTCAGGCCCATAGCTCTTGCGGTTCCCGAGAAAACAGCCTGTGACAGACAGACAGACGGACAGCGTAGCGAAAACAATAGGGTTCCTTTACACTTTTGGTGTACAGAACCCTAAAAAGGATCCACAAATTTATATATTTATTGTAAAATTTTGCACTAATTGTTAATATACAAAATTTTTTCAAGTAAACAAGTTTTATGCTTCTCCTGTTAAACTATTAAAATGTTAGATAGGGCTTTTTGCATTTTCTGTGACGAAATATTTTTATATAAAATTTAAATCTTATCTTCACTTAACTTTATCTTTACAAAAATTAAATAAATAAATTCTTTATGAATTTAATCAACAATAACGCATATTATCATTTAAAAGAAGACTAAAGTAAAATCAACATGTCTGAAGAATCAAGAGAAAATCTTATACATAAATACATAGATACAGTATTAACATTTTGTAACAGTGGAGAGCTTAACTATTTTTTTGTTTAATATTTTTCATTCATATTATACACACACAGTGTTGCCACCAAAGAATCTAAAAATAGTACAGAAGCTAAGCAAAAATAGTACAAAACCAAATGAAATAGTACAAAAACAATTTTTCGACAAAAGGAACTAGCTAAAGCAAAGCATACATTACTCCAGTATACTGGCATAAGCAAATGATGTTGAATCGTGCTCGAAACACATACCCATTATCGAATAATCAGCCCAATGCAACTCGACAGCTGTTTTTTGCTTACCATCGAAAATATGTCAGACTTCATATAAAAAAAACATAAACAAAATTTTTTATATATTGCGACCTTAGTATTGGTTTAGCCCATATGCCAAAAAGTCGGAATGGAGAAAAACAACAAAGAAGATTTACATAAAGTTTTTTGTATTCTCACTCACTGTCATATGTTTGGAAGAAAAATTTACATTTTTGTGAACTTTCATCAATCCGATTAAAAATTAACATCTTTTTACTGAAAGTAAAATATCTTGTTTTGTGCTCCAGTAACCACTTTTTTATTTTATTTGTTGCTCCATGTGTATACTAACTGCTATGTATTGAGTAACTTGTTATTGAGATGAAATTTTCTACTTTTTATTGAAAATAAGCGTATAAATGTTATTAGAAGAGATATTTACATGGAATAAAAAGTTAATATTGATGAAACTTGGTATTCTACTTGATTTCTGATTTTTATTTTTTTATTTAAAAAAAAAATTTTTTTACAAAAAATTTATCAAAAATGATGATATCGAACACAATGAATGCTTAATATCTCAGAAACCAGGAACAATTTCGCGAAAAAGTTTTTGGATTCTGAAAGAGGGTATTCAAAATATATATACCCCATACTTAACTAAATTTTTTTGAAAATGGTCGGTGGGCCAAAACAATACTAAGGTCGCGATATGGAGTTTGTTTGACATCTTCACGATTATGGCATTTTTATTGTAGAGATGCATAGACCTACATAGTTATTGAATCATGCACATACAACCATACTGATGCAATATTAATTTCTTTAAAAATCCTGTACGGATGAGTTATTGTACCAAGTGTGCACCGCATTTATTTTGAAAATAAAAATTAAGGAAAACGCGTGTTTTTTTTTATTCAAGTAAATGTGTTTTATCCCGATGTTTACTCTTTGGCAACTTTTCTCAACTCAGATAATTTCACCATACACACAGCGTTACCATATATATTTTTTAAAACTTCTTATATCTGAAAAAAAAAATTTTTTTGTCCAAAAAACCTTTTTCTCTACAAAAGTGCCAACATTGTATAAGAATACACAAAAAAGTGTATTTGGAACTCATTTTAAGGAATGTATGAAAACGGCATAGTTGTAGAGGGAGTAAACACAATTAAACACTGTTGCAGTAATAAGGGGGTGAGAAAATATTTGATCGTATCATTGCATAAGCAATCACTTAATATTTTCATCCAATATATTATACTGGAAATTTTAAATTATGTACATATTTATAAAAAACTTGAAAAAACGTTATATAAAATTAAAACTTTTTGGCATCTCAAAAAACTTGCAAAAAAAAGGAAAACTTGACAAATGGCAACGCTGCATTCACAGTACCACAAACTGGTACCATCAGCAAAATATCAAACTCTGTTTGACATCGCTACAGCAAAGAGTACAATCGCACCAAATGCCCATACACGATCAAACTACTGGCGCCAACACTTGATTGCTCATGCATACTGGTGTAGTGTATGGGGCCCTTAATACCATCCATAATCAATCTCAATGCATGCAAAAATTCTAACAAAAAATCGTTTTATTTGTATAAGGGTGCTCACGCAAAAATAAATGTCGACATTACTACCCATTATTGTTTGCTAGAACAATATGTAGCTGTTGTTGTTCAAAAGTTCATGTTGTTCGATAACACGATCACTGCAACCCTTTAATGACAACTGTTAAAATTTTATCGACTGAAAATATTGTTGACCTAAACACTTACAATTAAAGTAAGATCCAAGCATTCTTAAGAAATCTTCTAAATAAGCTGGAATATATTTCGTCGCGTTTCTTGTTAAACCACGAAAGAAACAAAAAATTAATAACTTTTTAAATATGAGTTTTAAAACTATTTTTTTTACAAAACATAGGTCTGCGACTCTCTGAAGGGTGTAGAAGCATTTTTTAAAAAAAAATTTATATCAAAAACAAAAAATTTGGTTGGTGGGTGAGCCTTAACATTTCCAGCTTTAAATATAAAAACCATTATATTTTGCACCCAAATGTCATTTTATATGGCGCTTACGAGGTTTACAAAATGCCTTTAATTTTTTGTTTTCCATACAAAGTTGTCAAGATGAGAATGCAAATGTTATTTCCCACAAAAAAAATTTATTTCGAAAAAATTACGCTTACTTGGTTTAAGAAGAAACGCGATACTAGATTAGGGCTGCCATACGTCCTGATTTTCCAGGATTGTCCTAGTTTTAGACAAATTGTCCTGGTGTCCTGGTCCACTCTTAAATTGTCCTGGTTTTTTTATACAGGTCAATGCAGTAAACAATTTAATTTCTGCTGATTTTTTTTTTATGAACAGAGGTTAAGCTTTCTGTTATAACGCTGTTTACATGAGGCAATTTTACCAGCATTTCATCACATTATTGGTTTGACCCATAAACATAGGAAAAGCATTAGCAAGCAGCAAACCAATAATAAGCTGACGATTTATTTCCTGGGGCCAGGGCTGCCAAATGATTTTGATCAAAAATCTGCACTTATTGTGGAAAAAATCGGCATTTTCGGCACTTCAATTCGAAAAATCGGTAAGCAAATCGGCAAAGCTAAGCATTTTTCGTGGTTTTATTAATTTTTATTAATAAGAAAACAAAAACAAATAGCAATCACCAGTAATTTCATGTGGCTTATAAACATAATTGCATACCAAAAAAACTAATGATTTTGCAAGCTTAAATATATACCATGGAGTATAAATGATTTTCAGAAGGAATAAATCGCTTTTAATATGAGTACCAAAACAATTGGTTTTATGAGTTTTAAATAATCTGTAGAATAAAGTTTAATTTTCTAAGGAACATCGAAATTTAGTTTAGTTACCCGCGTACTGAAGAGTGTGCTAGGCTATTTACTGGGAGGTCGTAGGTTTGATTCCTACCAAGACTCGGGTGTTTCTGCAGAAAAGCTCAAAAAGGCTTAATCAGTATGTCCGTTTGTTAAATTGACGGAGTTAAATAGTTGTCCGATATTTGCATGCAAATGTGGGAGAACCATAATTGTTTTAAAAAAATTATGCTAAAACTGGATAAGCCTTTGTGGAACCGCCTCGCTTTATTTTAGAAACTGTTTGCCAAAAATTATATAAATTAATTTCAGTCCTTTTGAATATTTGTTCAATCAATAAAATTCTGAAATTGCTAATAATATCAAAAATAGTGGTGATTTTTTTCTTCATTACGATATCTGGATTTATTAAGCTTAGTGATTTACTGTTAAGTTTTGTATCTATTGTTTAGTTGTTGGACTTCAATTTGAAATATGTATGTGGTTAATACTAGGGTATTCATTTAATCGGGTTTCTGCTATAATCGGTTAATCGCTCGATTAATTAATTGAGGTTTTGGCTTAATCGGTTAATTGCTGTATTAACCGGTTAACCGATTAATGAAGTTTTTTCATAAATCAAGTAATTTTAGCAAATAAAATTGCATATATTATCTATTATTTTAAATTTATTAGTAAAAAAATGAATAAGATAACAAACATAACAATTCTTGAAATTAATCAAGAAAAAAATATATATATATTCATTTAAAAATAAACTATTTTGTGAGATCATTATCAGTTATTTCAATAGTTTAAGGAGATCTTCTAAAACAATCTTTCAGAAAAATAATTTCTTTAGTTTTAATATAACTTGGCTTGAAAAAATCCTTTCATTTATCGTATATGTTGAAGAAATCGAAAGCAATCCATAATACAGAACATCTACTTTCTCAGTCATTTTCATGGATTTCTCTAAACTTATAAAATTAGAGTCCTGTTTTAATTTTTTTTTCAAATTCTTAACACCTAATTGTTTCGGTTAATTCTGTTAAAACATTTCTTGTATTACTATCGATAATTTCTTCTGTTGTAAGGTCATCATCTAATTCATGCTGGCAGAGCTCAGCGAAAAAAGTTTATTTCCGAATTCCTTAGTTTCAGTTTTTGTACTGTATTTTAAAACACTGTTGCTAGAAGGAAATATTCCTGAGTGGAGGTATAAAATAATTGAATTCGTCTCTCATTAAATCTAATCCTTAGATTTTCAATTAAATCGTTGGCAACAGTATTATTAGATTTTATAAAACTATTAAACAAAAACTTCATACATAATTCCCTCAATTCAATTAGAGTAGCAGAGTCTTAAATAAATTCTTTTATAGCCACGTCCAAAGATTTTAATATTTTACTTAAGTTAAAAGCACTGAACACACTCATTTGTTTGTATGAAAAGTAATTTCTAAACACATAGATTTTGTATATGAGACGAAACAATTAATTAAACACAAAAAAAATATAATAATACTACAAAATACGAAAAAATTGTTTACGTCGGTTAATCGGTTAATCGACTGAAATTAATCGGTTTAATCGTTAACCGAAAAAATCCAATTTTAAATTAACCGGTCAGTTAATCGGGTAGTAATTAACCGGTTAACCAAATAACGGTTAACCGAATGAATACCCTAGTTAATACATGTATCAAAATAGAAATGTGTTGCGGCTTATTTTTATATGATTAGTTCTTGGAATATATATGTAAGCTTTTGTTGTACATCCTTTTGTGATATGTATTATTAATGTCCTGGTCGACGGGTTCAGACTTCTGGCAGCCCTATACAAGATGTACTAAAGCGGCCTTCAGACTATTAGATTTAGCATTAATACTTGTCAAAAACTCAAATCTTAATTAAAAATTCAACATTTTTCATTTTATCAGGGTTGCCTTTTGCACACACAAACATATGTAGTAATAACAAAAACAGTTGTGTATTTGCTTGCCGGCTTAAATAAAGGAAAAAAAGTACGAAAAAATTTTGCTTTATTGCAAGTTGCTTATGTTACGTTTTATTTGAAATGTGATAGTGTAGAAACAAAATGTAATGAGAAAATTTTCTTTAAGCTTTTTTGACAATCAGACTTATTTTGATTTGATTTTCGTCTTACAAAAACCAATAAAAATCTCAAAGATTGTATTACAATGTGAAAGGGCCTTAAGTGACATAAGCACTTACCCAACACAACAAAAGATGTTTGGTCTTTTAAATTAGTACATCAGGCTCATAATTATCGAATTTGAAATTTGGTGTGTCCGCTGCGAAACCTACAAGATTTTTTAATGGGATTGGCTTTTCCATAATAGTTTGCTTTAATAGCCTGTATATTTAAGTTGCGGTTGAAGCTTGACATTCTTCCAAAAATGCATGTTGTAATTTAGAATAGCTGTCAAAATAAATGACAAGAAATGCGATGTTTTCTTACAATTTTAAGTTTTCATATAAATGATGAAAAAGAACTACGGCGCAAAGTGTTTTTTCATACAAATTGACATATCAGTTTTGTAAAGAAAAATAAGAGGTAAAGGCAAAGTTGTAATAAAAGCAATGAGAAGTTTGTCGCTTCGGTCGTTACAGTCTTCGTATTTCGGAATCTCTACAAACTCCTTTACAGTGGGCAAAATGTTCTCAATGCAGAGAAATAGAAGGTTATTAGCAGCAGTACTGTCGGTATATATCGTCGATATTTTTAATTTCGATATAACGATATTTTTTTTCCAAATATATCGACAGTATCAAATTCGATATTTTTTAGCTTTGGTTTTCTTTTTCGTGCAATTTTTAAAAACATTTCGGCACAGTCTTCATCAAATAGAATATTACTAACAAAATCTTTTGTTTTATTTATAATATTTTGCCTATTAGAAAAATTATTCAATATTCACATGCTTTAGAATTTCCTTCTTAAATAAAAAATAATTTGATCGAAAGATTTAAAAAAATTTAAAATGAGCTTAAGCCAAACTAATTAAATAACTTTGGATAAAAACCATACAGTTCGACTAAAAATTCATAACTCAAAAAAATAAAAATCAGAAATCAAGTAAAATACCAAGCTTCATCAATATTAACTTTCTATTCCATGCATATAATCTTTTCTAATAACATTTATACGCTTATTTTCAATAAAAAGTAGAAAATTTCATCTCAATAACAAGTTACTCAATACACAGCAGTTAGTATACACATGGAGCAACAAAAGCTACTTTTTACAAATAAAATAAAAAAGTGGTACGGTACGGACCGATCCAAACGTTCCTTTTTTATCGTTCCTCGTTCGACAATTGCAAACCGTCTTGAGGAGTAATTAATTTGCTTTGACAACACATTTGCTTCGTACACTTATTTGTGTACACTTTTTTATATAGAGAATGATTTATTTATTTATGTGTATGATAGATTTTATTATTTTTAAAAACTTATTGCTTGTTGTGGGCCATTGTTTGTTTTTTACAAATGTTTTTCGAAAACAGAATTATTTTATTGTTATTATGTCAGAAAATGAAAATAAACCATGAAAAATGCGTTGACGTTTTTAGGAGCGGCATAGACATTCTCCTGTTCCTCGTTCATTCACTGTTCACACAAAAGAAACCGGAACGATGAACGAAAGGAACGACCGAGTTCCTTTAGTCTTTCGGATCTGTAGGAACGATTCCACAAAAGGAACGATTTTGCCCAACTCAAAACATATGCCCGAAGCAGTGGTGAGAATACAAAAAAAATCTATCGGATATATTTTGAGAAAACTTTATGTAAACAAAGAAGATGTTGTTTTTCTCCATTCCGACTTTTTGGCATATGGGCCAAAACAATACTAAGGTCGCGATATATCGATGCCGATCGACATATAAAAATATATCGATATATTTTTTCACTTGCCTATGCCTACTACTTACTAAGCAGAGAAATTTTGGAGTAAAAAAACACTTCTTTCCAAAATGAATTAAACAATTTTAATGAACTTTCCAGCAAAACGACGTTGGGTTTTTAAGACCTGAGATTGGATTGGTACACAGAGAAAACAAATTCATTGTGGCAACCGAATTTGTTGCCAATCGAATGTTGTCGGTTCTGTGTACTATCCTACAATTCGATTGTAAGTACTGAATGAATTCGATATGAGGAACTGAATATCACAGAAAGACTCATTAATATACAAAAAGCTATTGTGAATTGATTTCAAAATGTTTAAATTGTTTAATTTATTGAAGTCACAAACCAAATACATAAAACACAGAAGAATAAATATAGTGCACATACATATATAAAATACATTATAAAAATACTACATAGTTCCATGATTGAAATTGTCGAAAATATCCGCGTCTTCATAAGTTATAAGACTACTATTATTCAGAAATTCCATAAAGTTAACGCAGCTTGTGTCGTTGACTGTAAATATATTGAAAAATGTAGATACATTAAAAGAAAACACTCTTCTATGAACAGACAATTTTAAGGAACTTACCCTGGTTATTTCTCTTAGTGCAAAATGCAAATATTTCCAAAAAATACTGTACACTATGAAAACTAGCTCATTACAGATTCTGTACGGTAACCGTTATCTGCAGGATTTCATTGGAAAATTTAAGTCAAGAAGAATAATGATATAATAGTAAATCTTCCACGATCGTTCCACTAACTTCGTATGATTTCCGTAGACAGAGGCAACCAGATCACGCCTGAAGAATTACAAAGTATTTCAGAAAAATATTGCTGGTTGTAGAAAATTCTTTTACCAGGATTCTGTTGAAACACAAAAAAAAGAAAATCAGTATATACAAAAACGGCATTAATTAACCCTCTGCGACTGACTTGACTTCATTATCACAATTGCACTGACGTGGTAGTATACTAGACACTGTTTCAACTGCTTATATTTTCCAAGTTCCGTTTGCAAATCCACTGAAAATAGATTTTCGAAAATACGATAATGGGAAGTTAAAAATATGTACTAATTTCCAAGGTCCTCATTTGACCCGTATGGAGCATCCTAGGCCCTGCCAAATTTAAGAATTTCATTAAACCGCCATATTTGTATAGGAGTCCACTAAGGGGTAGTGATAACGGGCAAGTATGTTTTGCGAAAATGTTTGGGAAATTGGGGGTAAGTAAGTTCAGAGAAAATGTTGGGTAGAAAAAATTATGAGAGGTTGGTCCTACATTTTACCACTCTAGGGGCATCCTACGGGCTGTGGGGCTAAATTTTTTACAATTTCTTAAAATGTTAAACTTTGTATGGAAACCGCCTTGAGGAATAGAAATAGGAGTTAAGTATGCTGGAAAAAGTCTAAAAGAAAAAATTAAGGGGGTCGGTCCTACATTTAAGCCCATTTTTTTGTCATGAACTTTTTCTGAACTTCACAAACTTAAGGGGTCAGCGTTACGAAATCGAAAAATTCCATACCTAATGTACAGCTGCGAAAAAAATTAGAAATTAATCAAGAAACTATTTTTGTAATAAAAAAAATATACCTGGCTGGCATTTTGATTGTAATCAGGTAATTTTCAGCTATTAGCAAATTTATTCGGCTAAGCCGGCTAAACCAGCTAGGCCGGCTACGCCACTTGAGCCGGCTAAATCGGTTAATCTAGCTAAATTACCTAAGCTGGCCGGTTAACCGGCTAATTTATTTAGGTAACTTTTTTAACCAAATTGTAAGCCATATTTTTAATTGATTATCATAGAAAGGGTTGTGCACTAATTTTGCAGTTTCTACTAATACTTAGTTATAGTGCAAAATTAATGCACTAATTTTTTATGTTTAGTCGTGAATTGAAAAGTAGCAGCCTCACTAATAGTTCTGTTAAAAAATTTTGGACTAAAATTAAATTATTTGAGTTGAAAAAAGCAATCTTGAGTTTATTGCAAAATTTTCTTCATTAATTTGAGTGCAACGATGAAATTTTGCACTATATGTAAGCCAAACTTTTTTAAGTTTTAATGAGAGTATATTTAAATGCATCTTTTTAGTGCTAGTTCGGCGATGGCCGCTTTGCCGTCGGTAAATATATAGATATCTTCTGATATCCTATAATACCTAAGCCATCTTGCCGTCCTAGTATTAGCGGAGATTTCTGCTTGCAAGACGCTGCAGCCATCCTGGCGACCAAATGGAACTCTTAGGCTGAACCCACACTAACAAAAGACAAAACGTTTTTGTCTTTCAAGTCAAATACACTTGCTTGATGCAACCCACACCAAAAAATAAAGTCTTATCAAGTTTTTGTCTTAAAAGGCGACCGAAATCAAACCGCAACGCGACAATGTTAAACGAACACACCATGGCGACATGGCGATTTTTCTGGCGATAAATAAATTTGTTGGCGATTTTTATGGCTTTTTTTCTAACAAAATTGAGCTTCCAAATTTCAGGAAAATTACTTTGTTGAAAGAGTATTTTTAAAAATAAATCCCACTAAAACTTGTCTGGAAAAAGTTAAAACGAAGTGATTTTGATGCTTTTTATTATAATAATTACAGTTATTAATGGATTTTGAATTTTGAGGAGAAAAATTTACCAGAAACAGCTTTTTGGCGATTTTATTTCTACTTTTGGCTATTTTCTGCAAAATTTTTATGCGATTACTTCATAAAAACTTATATAAAAAAACTATTATATAAAATCAAATTTACTACAAAATATATATATTAAGAAAAACTACATAAAACAGATTTTGGTGATTTTAAAAATCAATATACCGAAATAGATCAGAAAAAATCTGACAACCCTGGTCACCTGCACAAAACCTCTCTCCAAGAAAATAAAACAATGATTTTTCTTATATTAATTATAGTCATTAATTTTTTTTTAATTTGGATGAGAAAAATTTACAAGAAATGATTTTTGGCGATTTTATTTCTACTTTTGGCGATTTTCTGATAAATTTGTATACGATTATTTTTATAAAAATTTATATAAAAAAGTATTATATAAAATCAAAATTTATTATCAAATATATATTAAGAAAATCTACATAAAACAGATTTTGGCGACTTTTGGCGATTTTTAAAATCAATTTGGCGAAATAGATCCGAAAAAATTTGAAAACCCTGCTGTATGGGTATGTTGTATCAAACCACGTGTATTTTCTGCAACCAGTGCTTTAGCGCAGTAAATCAAAGGGACAATATTGCGGTTGTTTTGTTTGGTGTGGGTTATCTCATAAGAACATAAAAACTGTTGTCGTATTAGTCAAAAAACAGTTTTGTCTTATGTTGGTGTCGGCTCAGCCTTACATTGAATTTCTCCCCATAGAAACCTCCGACAGTTCTATCGCCTCTTTTGGAGCCATCTGTGAAGACTTTCATAGGGGGTAAAGATGTTCGGAAAAAATGTCGGGAAGGCAAAATTAAGGGGCTGGTTCCACATTTTACCACTCTAGGAGTGACTCTGTGGCAGTTGTGGAGTTTTTTTTGTAAATATTTTTCTTTTTACCCCCACTTTGAGCGTCCACTTCCCTCCGTCCTCATAAAACTAGTGGGTCTAGCGCATCCAAATCCTTTTACTAAGAAACTCCATACATCACAGTCCCATAGCTAATGTACATTCATACCAGTGATGCCATTAGGATACGGAAGATACATTTTTCGTATCTTTTGATGACTTTAGGTACCATGTATAATCCTGACATTTTTCGTATCTTTTGAATCTGTACGGAAAATGTACAGAAGTAAAATATTATACTTTACGTAAATTAATTTCAATAAAATAATATATTACAAACATATATGAAACATTTTACTTATATTTTCGTGCCTTGTCTCTTGAAAAGCCCATATAAACCAGTTTTAGCCACTTTAGTGGGCATGTGCTACGCCTTAACCTAGCGCAATCAGTCAAAGATTTTGGAATTTCACTATTGGCGTAAAAAGGAACAATTTGAGGGGGCGGTACACTTTTTTTGCAAAAAAAATTAAGTCCGGTCTAATGTACATATTTCATTTATGATGCAAATTGTGTGTAAAGTTTTAATTCAGAGTCAAACTACACGCGTATAATTTAATTTTTTGTTCTCGCTTTTGTAATACATACTCATTCAATTTTTATTACAGCTGAAAAAGTCTCATAAATTTTTGGCAGCATAAAGGGGACTAAAAACGGTTCACTCTTGTAATATGCATAATAATATCACAATATTTTGTATAATAGTATAACATTTAAAAAAAATTCTTACCTCATATACTTTATACAACAAATTTAAAAATATATTTAGTCAATAAACGTGCTTTGCATTATAACGAAAATTTAGAAATCATAAAATTGGTCTCCTAGCGCAAAAAGTCACAAATTTTAATGTTCATTCAATGCTTATATTGCAACATTGATTGGTATGCATCATGTGCCGAAAATTTTTAATTAGCAGTTACACACGTACAGGTGATAGATAGATGCCAGAGATACAAAAAGTCAATTGACGCGCTATATCGGTTGCATTGCGGCATTTTCATCTTCTAAACATATAGTGTAATTATTTTACCATGATATTAAAGGCCTAGGCTATGTATCAGATTTCGGACATAAGAGCCAAATTCACATTCTGTAGTTAACTAACGTCGTACGAAAAACATAGTAAGAACTAAAGATGTGCGCGTGAGTTGCTTTTCGCCCACGATCACGAAAATAATATTTTTCATGCACTCGCACGCTCAGCAAATTTTATACACTAACGATTACGCGCGTTCACTATTAAAATTGATTGAAAGCGTAAGCTTTCACGATAATTATTTTTTTATATGCCAGACAAACACATAATCAAACGTTTAAAGTTTTAAGAATTTTTGTAATACATGTAGTGATTCTCATTTTGAGTGTATATTTTGGGTTTTTTATTTATTTTTTTAACTTTATCATTAGAAACTTTTTAACGGAGAATGATCTCTATATCGTTTATGCCCTTCCGCTACTGTTAACTTGTTTTTACTGTCAAAAAATTTATATATAAATTATATTTAAAAATTTTGTTAACGTAACGCTCAATACATTTCCTAACGAATTGAATATTTTTTCAGAACAAACTATATTTTGAATTTAAAACATATTTAGAAGTACAAACCATAGGCTACCTAGATAGTCAACTAAACATCAAAAACTTAAGTCTGATGTCAAAAATCTAAGTCTAAGAATGTGTTGGTAGAACATTTTGTATTAGTATGGGTTTAATGTAAAATATTCCCCACAGTACCGAAACCATACCTAGGTGTACAAAAAATATTTTACAAAATGTATATTTTTTAAACATGAATTTTGTGGGTATTATATAAAACTAAGTTTGCATTAATTATTGGAAGTATGAATTTATAATATTTTTTAATACATTCGAACTCAAAAAATGTTAACTTGCTTAAACATTTTTGGAATTTTTCTATTTGGTACTAAAAAATTTGATCCCAAATATTAACAAAAATGCAATACTGCTGAATGAAAAAAGGAATAAAAATATCGATAAATTTCAAAATATTTAAAAATTACTAAAAGAAGAAACATAAAATGTATTATAAGACAAATAAAAAATAAAATAAAATAAAATAAAATAAGATATTGTTTGTGTGTGCAAAAAATTTTTTTTGTGAATTTTCAAGTTCAAGCTTCTCTCAGTGTTTTGAATAACAAAATACC
The DNA here is from genome assembly GCA_956483635.1 of Panzeria rudis. Classification (NCBI taxonomy): domain Eukaryota; kingdom Metazoa; phylum Arthropoda; class Insecta; order Diptera; family Tachinidae; genus Panzeria; species Panzeria rudis. The sequence continues at coordinate 37,476,762 of OY101451.1, read as the reverse complement.
TATACGTATGAACAGAGTTGCAGACTTTTTTTTTTTTTTTGACAGCACGCCAGTTGACTATCTAGGTATTATCTATGGTACAAACCATAGATAAATACGTAGATAGCCAACCAAGGCAAATTAATTTTATCAGGTGGTATTGATTCTAAAACAGTTACAACATTACAATTAGGGATGTAACGAATACCGATACCGATACCGATATATCGGCGATACTTCAGATTTTCCGATACATCGGTATCGGCGATATTTTACTGTCGATACGACGATACTTTTAAAATTTTTTTCAGAGTTTTTTTTAATAAATAATTTATTTTTCTTCAATTTTACCATGAATTAAATTCACTTCGTTATTTTTTAAATCTTATTAATATCAATTTTAAAAATTAATAATATTTTATGCTGTTATTTTGTAAAAAAAAATATTTATTTTTGGTTAATTTTACCATGAATTCAAATTCAAGTCGTTGTTTTTTAAATATTATTCCAGCAAAAAAAGACACTCCAAAGAAGTCATGAAAATGTAGTATTCGCGATCCGGAAGTATTGCAAATTAGGGTTAATTTCTAATTAGTTTTACATATCCTTGCCATTGCAAAAAGTTCTGTTTTTCGATTGCCAATCACCGAATTGGAAGCGATGCTGGGACAAATTTCTTTTTCGGTGTTCTATACTGGTTTTTCCTCAAGCAAAAAGGATAAAAAATTACCCATTTTCACAATTTTTTTTATGCGAATTTAAACTCAAAAGTTTATTTTCATGTAAATTTAAGTGAATAAATATAAACTTTTAGAAGACTTTTAATAATTAAGCTATTAAATTATTTAGAAGAATATTAGTTAATAAATGTTCTTTAAAAAATCGATTTTTTAAAAAGCATGGCGAGTATTTTTTTAAAATTACAAAGGAACTAAACATTTTTTCTTGCTTTTCTACTAATTATCTGCATATTTTTAATATAGATTTTTTTGAAACAAAGAAAATGTAGCTCCTTAAAAATTACTTCCAATTTTGTATACTGGGTTAAAATCAATTTTAAATATTCTCTCTTACAATGTAATTTTGTATAATAAAAAAATTGCAATTGAGTTTTGTTGATCTAAACTTGAACTCAATTTCAATATTCGTATCGGTATCGGCGATATTTATTTTTAAATATCGGTATCGGTATCGGATCGGCAAAACGGCGTATCGTTACATCCCTAATTACAATAACATTTGACATCTCAGCCCCTATGTCAACATATACAACTTTTGACATACGTGCCTCAAATTTGCGGAAAAAAGTAGAACAGCTGTGCTTATACTCGTAATACCACCTGTGTAAATCCACCTTGAGGTTTTTGTTCAGCAAGCTACGAAATGTAATTTCGTGAGTGTGTAAAAATTACATTTTTAAAATCACACACTATCACACACGCTACTTACTTTTTTTTAATCTCGCTCACGCACTATTAATTTTTTTTAATTTAATCACGAAAAATTCACGACACGAAAAATTCACGACATTTGCACATCTCGCATTGGTGCTAAAACAAAAGTTTGGTTAGTTAGGTTAGGTAGAACAGGCTGCCGGTCCAATTGGGTCCTTTGGTCCCTTTGTGATGCCTGGGATGGATAGTAAAGAAATTTATCCCAGAGGTTGGGTCGGTGTTAAACCAACCCGAGTAGCGTATGAATGAATTCATTCCCCTACACTGAAAAGAAAAATCAATCCATCCGTACTTAAATTAATCCCAAGCGGTGTCAAAAGTACGGTAATCCTGGTTTTTCTGAAATCAAGTACAGAAAGATTGATTAAGGCGGAATATTCAAGTGCATAATACTTAATTTTAGGCTTTATTCTTTTTAAGTACGAATATGTTTATAAACTTTATACACAGTCGTACTCGTACTGTGTTGGTGTTTGTTTGCTTGATGATAGCCACAAATCACTGTTCTGCTCTTGTTGTTGTTTATTTTCATTGTTCGGGCATAGCCGACAAGTAGCCGACAAACGTCGTATTACATGTAGATTCAAGCCCGTTGTATACTTGAATCAATCCCGCCGCGTACTTGTAATAATCAGTTGCCAGTTGCCATCAGTAATATTATATTTAGCAACTGGCAACCCAACTGAAGTTCGGTTGCCATCGATAATCGAGCCATTAATCTTCTGGCATGGGCACCAATGAGACAGTGCCCCGTTAGGACTGCTACGAGTATACGCAGCTATTGACGAGGAAGCCCCAGTATAGTTGCACATCTTGCGAAGTTATACTGGGGCCAGATGGAACTGGAACTCAAGTGATTTCATTTGTCTTGGTTTGCGCGTCTCTAAATAGTTGGTGCTGAATTTGTATTTTGCAGCTTTTTAGTTGGACACCTACTAACCAGTCGATGTCCCTTTCTTGTAGACGGGCGCCAGCCTTGGCTAGACCGTTCGCAACAGTGATACACTAGTTAATGTAGTCAGTGTGGTCGGGAAGATCTGAGATTTGCCCTAATACCGTCGCATGGTCTACGTTACCCCGCTTCCATGCACCTGAGGCATTTAGTCCAACCGCCGAGTTCATGGCCAGTTGTTTAATCATCGGTCGGCAGGAAGCCAATGCAGTATGATGAACAGTGCTTTGGATGGAGCAGTGCGACGTAAGTAGAAATTTACCAAATACTGCCACTGCTACGTCATCCGCGTAGGCTACTGATCTAAACCTCATAGAGTCTAGTTCCACCAATATCGAGTTTATGCCGGTATTCCATAGGATAGGTGACAGAACTCCTCCCTGGGGAGTACTTTGTCTAACCGCCTTTTGAATAGTCGTTTGTCCCATCGTAGAGGAAATGACCCTTTTTGTCAAGAGTCCTCGGATGAAGCTAATTGTTGACCAATCAATGTTCAGTCTTTCCAGTTCCATAATAATCGACTCACGTCATACATTGTTAAGGGCACCCTCTACATAAAGAAAAGCCACGAATGGATATTCTTCGTTTGCCAAGGATTTTTCAATGAATCCTACAAGCAGCGTTGTCAACTTTTAGATTTCAAAAAGCACTGAAACAAGTAAAAAACGCATAATTTTTTAAAAAAGCACTAAATTTTTTAGTTTCATTTAAAATTTTTTTAAATATTTGCCTATTCTGTAAATCGAGCCGATTTTAAACGAATTAATTTAGAATAATTAAAAAATAAAAAATGAAAATTTTTCAGACTTTTTGTAGTTTTCTATTTTTTAAAGCTTAATATATTATATCCGATATTAATTGATTATATATGATCATCATAGTTATTGCTACATGTTTTTCATAGAAATTATCGGATTATCATAAAGAAAAAACTGCAACTTTTGAATCTGCTTTCATCCCTAATTATAGATCTGTCAGTTGTACTCTTTAAAAAATAAAAAAAATTACAAATACCTTTTTCAGTATATTTCGGCATTTTAGAGGATCTTGTAGCGGGAAGCTATGTCCTTTTTAATCATTAATTATTAATCATTATTAAGAGGAGACTTCCATTCCCTAATCATATCTGTATGCGTAGAACTAACTAGCGTGATATCTAGAACCTCCTTCCTATTTGATATAACGAAATTGGGTTCTGACCAGGCATTTGAAATGTCTAAGTTGTTACAAAGAATAAAATCGTAATTTTTAACTCAATTCTACCCTATCTGTTTGATCTACAGCCACTCAAACATGGCAGTCAAAATATTTGCTTTTTAAAGAAATTTTATTATTCGCTGAATTTAGATTCACAATTAAATTATTTTTATCGAGAAAGGATTTTTCAAAGCATGTAATAATTGGAAATACAAAGACAAATTCTTGACTTTTGTGAGGGTCGAACTTAACATCATAATATTTTCGGGAACAGCCACCATCCCAGAGTAATTTTTACAATCTGGGCCACTAAGTGTTGGAGAAGCAATGATTCTCAAACTGAGGGTGAAAGGAAAAAAGCACAAGTACTAGTTCTCTAAGACGAGAACCAAAAGCTTAAGTAAAATAAGATAAAGCTTAAAGCAAATTGGTTAAGAGTTTAATATTTATCTGCTTGTCTTTGGGGGTCGTAGTGGCCCAGAGTGTAAAAAGGACTCTGAAAATGGGATCGTAGTTGTTCCCGAACTATGTATTAGGTATGCCGAATGACATGATAAACTGTGAACCGAGATTCGTCAAAAGATTATGTCACGTTTCCGCTTAGGGAGCTCAGAGCTACGTGTGAGGATGTTGGTCCTCCTGAGGATTCCAGAAATTCACGGTAATTTACGGGTAGATCCAAAAACGATGACGGGGTCTGCTGGAGTCTTTGGAGCTCCGAAAATTCCGAAAAAAGCGTTACATGATATGTGAATAGCCCCTAAATGATTAGCCTGAGGTCACTTTTTTACAAAACAACTTTATTCGATATTTTGCAACTCCTTTGTGTAGTTTCTTCAGGACAAACAATTAATAATATCCTAAGGTCCCGTGGCCGGCAGACTTACTGTATTTTCTAAAACAGCATATTTTATAACGGTAGTTTTTGGTTCTATTTTAACAAATCGTGAAAAATGTTCTACAAAAATTTTGGCCATAAAATTTTGCTCTAGGACTTTAAACACAACCAAGATCCAGACTCAATTTGTGCTCCAGAAGACATTTAAAACTTTAACTGTATTTAAGGATTAAATTCATACTTATTCACAATTAGTACTCGGCATAAGAAATCTTGTAAGCCTGATGTTTAAGGTATAAGATGTGCTCACCAATTTCTTGTATAAGTTTGGTATATTTAGGAAAAAAAATCTCAATAATATACACTTAACTAACCATTGATGTCTCGGCAACTTAAAAAGCTAGGGACTCCAATCTTTCGAATTTTTCATCAGTGTCATAAGTATAAATATTTAAAATTTCATTCAGTTATCTTCACGTGTTTGGGTAGTGGTACGAAATGGGTTAAAAATCATTTCTTTCAGTGCACATTTATTTTTTCATACCTTTGTGAAGGGTATAGTTAGTTATAAGAAGGGGTGTATAAGACTCTAAATTAATAACTTTCACACTACCGTGCTCCTTAATTACTACTTACATGTTTAGCCTCCTACCATAGCGCGCGATAAAGAGCATAGCTCTTAAAATAATAAAAAGTCCATTAATTTTTTCATGCATTTGTGAAGGGTATATAAAAATGTATGACTGTAAATAAATATCTCATATTCAAAAGCAAATTTGGTTTTAGTCAGATTTCTAAATTTTATTGTTTCAAATATTATGTAAATACAAATTTAGCTCCGAGTATGATCTTATCTTGCTAATCTTATCTCCACAACTTAAAATATTTTGATTAAATATGACTCACTTTTTGACAGGGTCTTGAACACTTAATGCACAACTTGGGATTAGGCCAAATTGAATTTGAAGGTTCTCATACTATAGACGAGCACCATCCTAATGGATTTACACAAAATCATGATGAAATAAAAACCTACATGGATATACAGACAATTAAACTACTGCCAGATGGAGATGATGTTCAAATTGCTCAGAAGAAAACACTGAAAAGAACTAGTGAACATGAAAAAAGTAATGATAACAGAAACGATAAAGATACTATTTTGGAATTTAAAGAAATGCATGACCCCAAACACAGACATCCACGAGAAAATGGTAAGCACTAATAAATAATATGCTCTTAATATACACATACAAATGGGTAAACCCGAAAAATTTATAACAACGACAGAATTTTAGAGTTGTCAAACTACATACATATACATACATATGTATATGTTTGTTAATGGAATAATGGGTTTTATATTTACCCCCATATTCATAAAAATTTATTTATGAATATAAATTGGCCTAATGTACGAATTTTGCATGGGAAACCAGATTTTAATGCACACATTAACTTTACTAATCATTTATGAATATGGGAGTCAGACTTCAAAATATATAAAGGATAATGTTTTTCGGTGATCCCTTTATGAATGTCAGAGTGTAGGTATACCTACCACGTATTTTTACCCGACTGCGCGACGCAAAGAAGGGTATTGTGTTTATCAGCCTATGTATGTATGTGTGTTCCTTTGCGGCACTATATGAACCGAAAGCGGAGACCGATTTTTCACGATTTTTACGTCAATCGATTCGTCTTAATCCGAGGAGTGTCACTAAAGATATGACAGTAGTCAAAATTCAATATGGCGGCCAACAGACGCCATTTTGTTTATACGAAAAAAATAAAAAGTCGGCGAACTATATCAAAAAGGATATCAATCGACAGGTCTTTGAAAATCATCTTTAGGTTTTTCTAATGATTTTTAATTTCCAATGACCATTTAGGATCTGTGACGGTTTAAAGTTGTTTTCTTTTATTTTTTACGCAGTGGGGTTTTTTGATATTTTAAATTTATGTCTTGTTATTTATTTGTTTAAAAGATGTGTTTTTATTTGTATATAATGAAATGTAAATAAAACTTGGAAAGTTATTCAAAATGTTATTTCAATTTAACTGCTTGGGGTTATTTTCCTTCGATTGAACTAGGTAATAGCGCACTATATATTATATATATATAAATATATATATATATATATATATATATATATATATATATATATATATATATATATATATATATATATATATATATATATATATATATATATATATATATATATATATATATATATATATATATATATATATATATATATATATATATATATATATATATATATATATATATATATATATATATATGCCCAATCAAATAAGATATAATAAGGCCAATCGAAGAAATAATTCCCGGAGTTTTGAAAATTGGCACAGTATGTCTTTGGTACATAATTTTAAAGAAACTAAAGAGTCCCCGTGTTTAGCGGGTGAAATAGAGAGAAGAAGGTGACATTTTTTATTTTTTCTCCTCATAGATCAAAAACTGCAAAATCGCTGCATAAAAAATTTAAAGCTGAAAAAATTTCATACAAAAATGTGGTTGATCATTTTTTTACTTAAAATCAACATTTTTGGAGTTATAAAGCCAAGAAAATTTAAAAAATTGCTTTAATATCCATAACACACCTATACATATTTTAATTTTTGGAAAGTTAAAATTTTCTATTGCATTTTTTTTGGGTAAATAAGATGTGATAAACACGAAAATAATAATAAAAAATTAATTTCGCCCATTGTCCAGATAACGGTACGTTTGTGTGTTTTCGATGTATACTCTTTAAAGAAGTGATTAGGTGTTTTATTACCGGACTTTTTTTGTTTCACGGGAGAAATTCCCATTATTTTTATTAAAAATGCGCACAAGCGCAAGGAGCGGAGCGAAAAAAGGAGCAATTGGTTAGCGCAGCGCAAGCGCATTCGATTTATTAGCGCCGCTCGTTGCGCAATGCGCATTTATTTTTCTTGTCTAGCGCCTCGCGCTGCGCATTGCGCATATTGAGCGGGGCATTGCGCATGCTCTTTTTATGCCAACAGTGGTTAGTTTGAGTTTTTCACTGCTGCAAAATACATACATCTTTCGTAGTTACGTAATTTTAAGAAATTTGGCTTTGTAGCATTATATCGTTCTTCTTTACTTTTTTATGCTTGACCCCATACAAATATGATTCCCCTAGATGGGTTAAACTTTCGGACCGGAACCGGAAATATGAACCACAATACCGACCCAATTTCCGGTCCATCCCCTTAGCCGGAAGTGTGGACTACACTACCGACCCAACGTCCGCTCCAGACTGGAACCGGAAATATGAACTGCACTACTGACCATATTTCCGGTCCAGTCCCTACACCGGAAGTGTGAACTGCACTACCGAACCAACTTCCGGTCCAAATCGTAACCGGAAATATGAACTGCACTACTGACCTAATTTCCTGTCCAGCCCCTAAACTGAAAGTGCCATAAGGTGATTTAAAAAAAAAAACTACGATGGCATATAATAACATCCATGGAAATAGCGCGCATTGCTTTTTAAAAAATTTTTTACTACTGTAAATATGCAATGCGCATTTCATGCTCTTTTGGCTCTTTTTGCGCATTGCGCAATCAAAAAGCGCAGCGCAAGAAAAGAGCAAAGGAAAATGCTCCTTTTTGCTCTTGCTCCTTTTATGCGCAGCGCGAAAATATTGGCGCGGTGCAAGCGCAATAATAAATTCGCTCCGCTCTTTGCGTAAAGCGCAAAAAATAGCAAAAAGAGTGGCGCTGCGCTGCGTTTTTGCGTACTCTGTTTTTCTGGCGATAAATACATTTTTTTTGCGATTTTTATGACTATTTTTTAACAAAATTGAAGTTAAAAATTTTTATAATTCAGGAAAATTACATTGTTTAAAGAATATTTTCAAAAATAAATCCCACCAAAACTCGTCTGCAAGAAATTAAAACAATGTGATTTTGAGGGTTTTGCTTATATTAATTATAGTCATTAATGGGTCTTGAATTTGGATGGGAAAATTTTACAAGAAATAAATTTTGGCGATTTTATTTTACTTTTGGCGATTTTATTTTACTTTTGGCGATTTTCTGCTAAATTTTTATACGATTATTTTATAAAAATTTATATTAAAAAAAGTATTATATAAAAACAAATTTATTATCAAATATATATTAAGAAAAACTGCATAAAATTGTTTTTGCCCACTTTTGGCGATTTTAAAAACCAATTTGGCGAAATAGGTAGGAAAAAATCTTACAACCCTGATCATGATAGAATCTACATGTTTCGCCACAGAAAATTTTGAGAGCGTAACATCTTGGTTCGCGATAGGATAAAACAAGGGTTAAAATGCTATGTGGCAACATTACACTATATGCAAAATATCGCAGTTTATCCAACAACAAAATACACAAAATTTCTTGATTAATAAATATAGCATTTAAGTAGTCCAAACACATATTAAATTAACCCAAATGCAAATCAAATTAAACCAAGCTCAAATTAAATTAAACTAAACGCAAATTAAATTAAACCAAACGCAATTTAAATTAAATTAAAAGCAAATTAAATTAAACCATATAAAAATGAAACGCATCACATGGTGATTTATATTTATATATAATTAAATTAACAACTTTTCAGCATATATTATATAGAAATCAAATGCAACACATCGGCACAATCGGTGGCCGTTATGTGACTTAAACTACTTTCAATAATATTTTGCAAACTTTGATCCTGGTTTACTTCGCTTAATAAATGACGAGCATGTGTTTTATCCTTTGAAAAATATTTCTCTATAGGGCTCAGTATTGGCGAGTAAGGGGGCAAATATTTAGGTCAGTATTTGCTATCGCAGCACGAACTTGTTCCGATTTGTCCAAAATCAAAGACCCTTCTCCATGTGGCGTTTCCTGCAGTTTTTCAGCAAGTTCTTGCAAAAATGAGCAAGTATTGTTAGAGTTACAAATGACTTCGGAATTATTTTATAATGAACTATGCCAGTACTATTGTTTGCTGCGAATAAAATAGTATTTTTGTCCATAACTGAGGGTACAATCACTCTTGCTCTGCTACCTGACTTGGAACGATCTTGGCTTCTTCTTAAATGCAAATTAAAGCCACACTCGTCAATAAATTACACACATATATACATATATATGTCACAGAATAACATTTCGTTCGAAAGTGTTTTGAGTTCCGTAAGTTGCTTCTTCAGAAAACGAAAAACGATAATTTTCTTAATCAATCCACTTTTAAATTTTAAAATGGAAATGGAAAAAACTTTTCTGCATGCATACTTTTAGGAGCGTCAAATAGATAAGCTTCCTTTTTAATAAAAAACTTAATGTGCTCTTTGCTTGTAAAAACAATAGTAAACAAACGTTTCAAGGTATAAAAACGTTATCATTGTAAAATCGAAATACAGAATAAACGGAATCTGAAGACTGCAGAGCAAAAAGGATCAGAATTCAAGTACGGAATTAAAACCATTCCGATCGGGATGTGTGACATGCACGATAAGTTTATATCTGCTATTGACAGCCCACTCAGAAAACTGTTCCGCATAAACTTTCCTGAGACTTTGAGTACGTTCTTAGTACATTTTCGTATTATCATTGTAAGTTAGTTTGAGTATTATTCTTAGTTTATTTGCACCCCAGAGCAGAAATAAACTTATATTTCTTGTTGGGTTTAGTTTCTATAACTAAATATAATATATGCAGAAATCACCACGATCTGCGTTTAAATTCTGTGCGGTTTAATTTAATTTGCGCTTAGTTTAATTTTATTTGCTTTTAGTTTAATTTAATTTGCGTTTGGTTTAATTTAATAGGCGTTTAATATAATTTGCGATTAGTTTAATTTAATTTGCATTTAGTTTAATTTAATTTGTGTTTAGTTTAATTTAATTCGCGTTTGGTGTAATTTAATTTGTGTTTGGTTTAATTTGATTGCGTTTGGTTTAATTAAATGTGCAAATGATATAGCATGTTTCTACATTACAAGTCTCTCTAAAATTTTGTTAATCTGATCATAAACCTTTGTTTTACGGTTCTGTAGTACATACCCAGCAAAAATAAATTTGGTACAAGGAAGCAGGTAGATTAATTAGAAGTGCTTCGGAGATGCGGAAAAGCACAAGGTGCATCCCCTCTGCCTTACGTGGATGCAATAACGTAAGCGAGCGAAGAAACTTACCACACACACGATAAATTTGGTCGGCTATTTATGTTTTTTCATGTGTTTAAAACACGAAGTTTTTTATTCAACTCAAACTTTTTTATAGTGCATCATCTCTCGCTTACGTGGATACAAATATGGATGCGAGTGTGACTTTTGCTTCGTAATTTAATTTTTTTATTCTTCCGTTTAATTGTGTATGAAAATAAATGTGCCTCGATAGCTGAGTGGTTAGTGTTCTAGTCTACCATGCGGAGATCGTTGGATCGATTCCTGATTCAATACGCGAACAAAAGGTATTTAATAAAAGTAAATTGTACTGTAATATAATTTCCAATTGTATTTGTACCATTTAGTACATAAATAAATATAAAAACAACATAAAATAATGGCAAATAAAAAATTAATCCAAGTGTGGTAAAATTGTGATATAAAGAGCAACATTTTTTAATTATATACATATAAAAAAGACATGATGTTAATGCATCTAGCATGCGCAGAAAGAAGCTCATGCCTCCAGACCTACCAAGTGGGACATCCCATACAAAAATCATGTAATACCGAAGCAAGTTGGTAAGGGAGAGTACCGAAATCTCTCCCTTACAAACCTGCTGCCGGTAGACGGATATTTTTGCTGGGTATGGATGTTTTATTGAGTCTAAGCGTAAGTTATCAAGTTTGTATTGTTTTTTGGGTTGCTTATTACAGTTTAAAATATCATTAATGTCAAAAACAGACGGGTAGAAAATAGCACCCTTCCAACAAAAGTTATTAAACCAAAATGTATGTTTGTTAAAAAATAGTCGCTCTTATTCGTGGACACAAAACGATGTTGACTTGTGTTGTCTGTTTGAAATTGCTATTCTAATTGTCGTCATGTACTTGTCATTCTCTAAGAAAATTTGGTATTGATATTGTATTGAGACCAGACTTGGGTAATTTCAATTACATTCTTCAAATCAGAACGAGCACAGGTTCGAATCCAAGCTGGGCCAAAAAATAAAACATTTAAAAATACATATAAATAAATTATAATGTGTATAAAATTTTTTAATATCAATTTGTTTATTTAAGTACTAATTTTTTAGCTTCAAGTAAGCCAAATAGTAAATAGTTAATTGCTGTGATAATGTAAATACATTTGTAAGGGGTACCCCTTATTTTTTTTGAACTTCTCAAACAAAAAGAAGTAGCTATCGAGTCAATTTTTAAGTATGTTTACACCAACTTTAAATTACGTAGATTTAGGTAAATTACTTCAAAGTGTTTCCAACGACCTTGTGAGTGATTTGGTGTTCGAATTTTCGTAGTCAAATGATGCACTTACTTAAGGTGTAATTAAATTTTTTCCATGTACATACAGTTTGATATTTAAAATTAATTTAATATTCTTTAATGTGATTTTTTTTCGAAATTATCAATCACAATTGAGGGATGACCCAGGGATGCAGTTTGTAATTTTAAAAGCAACGCAGGGTTGCATAGATAAATCCAGTTCGAAAAAGAGTATTTTCGACATAACTTCTTTGAGGTAATTTGGTCGTATGCAAAAGGTATGGTAAATCATGTATAAATCAACATGATTTGCTCAAATTACCATGATTTGTCGAAATCATGCCGGTGGAAACATAATATAAACAAGATAGGTAACGATACATAAAAGTATGAAATAAAGTGCGTATGAGTATACGCAAGTATGAGAATGAATGCGTTTAAGCGTGCACAAGCATAAAAAATGTACGATATGTGCTAGAGCACTCACATTTTTTTTTGTATTGATTGGCTTTCTCTGACGTATACATACATATTTCCGTTTAATGAATGAATTTTTAGCTATTTATTTTGTACTGTTATTTTTGTATACATAAATATTTCTGTTTGTTAAATGAACTTTTAACACTTTATATTGTACTGTTATGTTTTGTTTTTATGATAAAATAAAATCTTTTGTCGACTGTTTAAAGTTTTCTGTTCTAACTTTTCATTTAACCGATAGTACTATCGATAGTATCGATGTTTAATTATAGACTATCGATAGTCATAACTATCGATAGTTTGCCATCACTACCTTAAAGCTGCATGTAGTGTGTCAGAGCTGGTTCGATTTAACAAATTATATTCTATTTGAAACGCTACTAAATGACGCGTCGAATAGTGGCTAATAATAAGTTTAGAGGTTAGTGCTTTCGTTTGATCCACTATAATTCCCTCATTTTTTATCTGATCAAAGCGAATTAGCCACATTCGACACGTAGTTTAGTAGCCTTTCAATCAAGATTTTTATAATCGAACCAGCCTATTAGTTTGGATTAAAGGTGGAAAACTATATATAGTGTCATTATCGAAAATTTTCGATATTTTGATCAAATATATCGATATAACGATTCTAAACTATCAAAAGCTAGAAAATAAATCGATATATCAACGACACTATCGTGATACTAACAAAGTTTTATAGCTCTCACTAAATGTGTGTAAAAATGCAAAATAAGACAGGTTTTTAAACAAAACTTCTTAGTTCAATAAATAACAAAACTAAAATCATATTGTAACATTTCAATACAAGAAAAATGTGTGAGATCAATGATTTTTAAATCCAATTCAATTAACTGATGATTGCTGAAAAAATGTCTAGCACAACAATACACACAGAAAAAAAGGAATGTAAAATCCACATGTCGCAATTTTGATTGCAAATTATATTAAATTTACAAGAAATAATTTGTCGTTTGAGTGTGTACTAACACTTGCTTTGTTCATTGCTACAGTTCACTGTTCTGCTTAGTTGTGTGACTTGTTGTTGTTTATTCTTACATGTGTCGTCTATGTATACGACAAAAAACGAATTACCAGCGAATATTTACTGCTGCTGGTTTAAAATTACCATTGTTTCATATTAATTTTAAACGGAAAATAATTAATCTAACCTTAAATCACCGTTAAAACAATTTTGTTATAAAAGTTAAGTTTCATTTTCAATCGACATGACCATAACTTTAATTTCAAATAAGTTTTATGTTAAATAATCATTTAAATCATGTTGAATTAAAATGAAATGCATTTTACATACGATGGTATTTATTTAGTGTATAATTAAAGAAAAGTTTGAAGCTGTTGTGGCTGCAGTGGTTAGCGCGTGGACTACCATGCAGGTGGTACGAGTTCAAATCTTGGCTGGGGCAGTCAGCTACAACGAAAAGTTTTCTGATGACTATTACGTAAGTAAAATAATTAATAAAATAGCTACATTAAAGTCATGTTGTTTCAGCTTGATATAACTTTAATTCAACATGATTCTTCGTGTTGTTCCAATATCAAATTCACGTTGTTTCAACTTGAAATAACTTTGATTCAACATGATTCTTCGTGTTATTCCAATATAAAATTCACGTTGTTTCAACTTGAAATAACTTTGATTCAACATGATTCTTCGTGTTGTTCCAATATCAAATTCACGTTGTTTCAACTCGAAATTACTTTGATTCAATATGATTTTTCGTATTATTTCAGTATCAACTTCATTTTGTTTTAACTGTACTGGAATATTAAATCAACATGAAATATAGTTAATTCAAAAGGAAAAATTTTCTTTCAGGATTATTGTAAATCATGTTGATTTAACATGAAACACCTATGAAGCAAAATCACTACCGAAAAATGTTAAGTTAACCTGCTTTTCGACGATCTTACATGGAAATTTTTCTGTGTGTAGTAGTGGATCCTTTATTATCGATAGCGGCATAAAATATCGATTATTTTCAAATAATAATCGATTGCAGAATAAAACCATCGATAGTCACAAAAATACATAAATATCGATACTATCGATAGTGCAATCCATAGTTTTCCACCTCTAGTTTGGATGGCGTTTTGAAGAATATTACACATCAAAAAACACAAATCCATCATTATCTGGACAACGGCCAAAATTTATTTTTATTTTTCGTGCTTAGCTCATCCTAATAACCACATAAATATGCATTAGAAAATGTTAACTTTCCAAAAATTAAAACATCCCAGCAAAAACTTTGCCTACTGGTAGGCAAAAAAAAAGTATATGAGGATTTAAGTCCTAACCATTTACAATTTGACTCGATAACTACTTATTTTTGTTTGAGAAGTCTGAAAAATAAGGGATACCCCTTACAAATGTATTCACATTGTCACAGCAATTAACTATGTAGTTCTTATTTGGCTTACTTCAAGCTAAAAAATAAGTAGTCAATTTAAAAGCTAAAATTAAAAAAAATTTGTATACATATGTTTTATTTATATTTTTTAAATTTTATTTTATTATTTTTATTTTTTGATCCAGCTGGGATACGAATCTGTGCTCGGTCAGATATGAAGACAAGCGAGAAAAATTAGGTTTCATATACTTTCTACTTATTTTATTAACACATATTGTGACTACTTTCAGATAATGATAAAAATGCGTCCTAATTTTATTAAAAACTAAGTAGTAGTTTTAATTTGAAGCATAGTAATACGATAAATAAGTACCACTCATTACCATGTAGCCCATTAATAAACTAGCACCGATTACAAAAATAGCAAAAGTTTTTGCTGGGATATTATCTACAACTCCACTGAACACATTTTTGTTGTAAATTGTAAAATTAAAAAGTTGTAGATGGTATAAAATATGTAACGTCCGTAACGTAATGTCCGCAACAGATGCTTTTAAAATTCTTGGTTGAACCCAGAAATATATCATCCTCTTTCTTTTCATATTTGGATTTTTTTGTTTTTGGTCTAAAACATCTAAACATCTAAAACATCATACAAATGCACGTTACCCTCCAAACTAGGGTTGCCAGCCGGGCTGGACTTGGCTGGATTGTCGAGCTTTTTTGATGTTGGTCCAGTTTCAAGCTAAAATTAAATTTGTCCAGCTAAATAGAAATTTTCGAAAAAATATCCATATTGTTAATTACTTTGCATTTTTAATTATATTATTAGTTAGTACACAACAATAGCTTTTTCAACAGTGTGGTCATTAAACCCACACCAAAAAGGGGTATATATTATAAGTTAGTAGTGTGTATCTGTCTGTTCCCTCCTAGACCCAAATCGGCAGGATCGATTATGATTTTTTTTTTATTTTTTTTTAAAGCTGACTTGATCGAGAGTGTTCCTAGCTATGCTTGAAGAAAATCGGTCCAGCCGTTTAGAAGTTATCCCCTCTTTTTTACAGCTGTATCCTCTTGCATTTGTTTATCTGTGGCACCGCAGCTCCCAAACGGTTAGATCGCGAAGAAACACCAAAATAGCGTTACGCAATATGTGTATAGCCTCTTAGTCACTGACTTGGTATTGGTATTATTTTCTTTTTTTAGGGCCAGCACTCAGGGAATGACTCCTACTTATGCAATGCATTGTTCCGGAACTAGGAAAATTGGTTATGGGAAGGAGGATAAAGAGAGTAGTGTTTGTGGACATTCGACTTTAACTTTCCCACACTGAAAGTGACTGGAAAGACCTCTGCGGGAACTTTATTCCACATACGAACTGTTCTTCCAAAATACGAACTCTCTCTGTAATGCGTAGTGCGATTCACTGGCAGATCGTCCACAAATAGATGTGCTCTTAAGGAAAAACGTGTTATGCGCAAAATAGATCGGCTTTCGGGAACAAATTCCCGAATTTCATTAGCACTCATTCCATTGTAGTAGCGATAGAACAGCGAACCACACCCTACATTGTGTCGATGCTCCAGTGAGTCAATAGAGTTGGCTACCCTATTGTCACCAATAAGCTTCTTCGCCCTCTCCTGTGTCGACTAACTTCTAAATAGTCTTTGAAGCACCGGCCCATACATGAGAGTTTTATTCCATGGTATACCTAAATATTAAGGAGATAAGATGAAATGAAGTAACTCTTGGACCGTCTCAAAAATTCGTGGCACTTGAATGCTTCTTTTGTGACTTGAAAAATGTGATCATTCCATCGAACATCACATTGGAGTTTCATGCCAAGAATATCAAGAGCTTCTGATTCCTTAACATTTATATCGCCCATAATTACAGATGAAGTAGCATGTTCGGTTATACGCCTGTGCGTAAGCATACAAAATGGGGTCTTACGAGCATTAAAATCGACGCTATTCGCATGACCCCATTTGATGATTGTTACAAAATCACGATTAAGTGTATCATTCATGTAAGTGTATCATTCATGGGCAGGGCTGCCAGATAAATTTGCCGAAAAATCGTCAATTTGACTATAAAAAAAAATCGTCATTTCAACTTTTAAAAATCGTAAAAAAATTGGGCACCAGAAAATTCAATTCATTCAATCAAACTAAAAAACAATCAAACTAAAAAATGACAATATCTGTTCACAGCTAGTTACCCGGCAAATTTTGAAAAGCTTCTTCTGCTTTTCGCTATTTGCTCGAAATTTGAGGAGCAACGAGTCAAACGGGCCTCAGATTCGGATCCAGCGCACCGAAATACTTGTAGATAGGTGGGTCTGGTATAATGCACAGCCAACTGTTTTTTTATATATTGTGGGTAGTCTACTATCAATTGATTTCAAACACAAGACGTGATACATATATGAGGGCGTGTCAATAAGTCCGTGACTTTTTGAATTTTCCACCTTTTAACTGAAAGGGCAATATTGCTGCCTATGGAAAGGAGCAGTGTTGCCCTTTCAGTTAAAAGGTGGAAAATTAAAAAACTCATGGACGTATTTACACGCCCTCGTCTATGTACGACCTCTTCATACACATATAACACGAGGAAAATGCAACTGTCTCGTTGACACAATATTTATTAAAAGAAAATTACTATATTTTTAGCACTGCATAAAATCGTTACTTTTTATGAAAAATCGTCAAATCGTCACTTTGCTATTTTTGGAACATAAAATCGTCAAATCTGGCAGCCGTGCTCATGGGCCCAATCACCGTCAAGTTTGGTCTATTGATTCATGAATAAGAATGGCAAATGCTGCTGTCATCTGCGAAAGAGTAGATAGGGTTGGAAGTTTGACAGGGAAGGTCATTAAGAAAGATAAGAAATAGAGTAAGAGAAAGAATGGAGCCTAAGGAAAGATTTGACGGTTTGGTAATTAAACGTATTTTTTATGCACAATATTTGATCGGCGATACAAATAGCGAATATTTCAGTTGCAGTATACTACTTCTATATTAAAATATGGTCTTAGTGAGTCACTTGACCTTAATGTATCTCTATATTTCGCAATATTTATTTTTTCGTTGGTACTAATGCCAACCCATCAGCACATCTTTAACCATCACGATTGAAAAAATTTAATAATATGTTTATGCGAAACAAAAATGATCAATTTCTAGTAATTTTTTATTGTCCAGCTTTTTGTTGCTTTGTCCAGCTTTTTTAACCCCAATGTCCAGCTTTTTGCGAATCTAGATCTGGCATCCCTACTCCAAACCGACTTCCGTTTTTTGTAACGGCCGAAACAAACTTTCGGCGACACCCTTTTTTGTTCCTCAAAAACATTTCAGTAAATAATTAAATGTCATTTCAAAGTACTCCTAAAGAACTCTGTATGCTGAAGGTTATAGGAAAATATCTCATTCAGAACGCCAACGGGATTAGCATTACCAAAAATATACATATGCGTACAAATGTAACGTCCGCAACATTGGATTTTCCCGTATGTAGTTTAATAATTTTTTATAAATATTTTTTTTTAGCTCAGTAGATAATGATACGTGTATGTAAACTAATTTAAATTTTTATTGTCGACATAAGAAGATGATTTATCATAATAATTCAAACTACCTTGACTTTACTTCTGAGTATTATCATGTCAAATTATTGCGATAATTAAGAAAACAACCAACTGCTTTAATTCAACAACAAAAATGTTATCGTTTAAAATTTGCAAAAAAAATATAAACGGAATATCAAATTGTTTCTATGTATTGTTTCAATTAAGTTGTCATGCCGATTAAGTATATCGATATGTCGTCAATAACTATTTGCTTAATACATATTTCGTTAAACGGTTTAATTTAATAACATGTTTACTAATCCATGTCAATATTTTCCTAAATTGATTTTCTGATATTTTCTCTAATTAGCATGCAAATCGGCGATGATGCTTGTAGAAAGATCAATATTTACTGGATAAAAATTAGCAACTTTGCATTAACAAACAATTATTTATTATTATTAACTTTCTTTACACGCTTCAAAATTATTTAATGAAGCTGTAATTATACATATGAATTTGTTTATAAGTAATTTTTTTTAATATCCATACATATTAGTTCTGTTTCTTTACTTTTCGGGTAAAGTTCGTGCTAATGAGAGTAATGACAAATTACTCTTATAAAATTTAAGAAATGCACAAAAGTACGAGAACGGCAAAACCCAATTTTCTGCCACGAATTAAAACGCCAAAGTGTCATGATATTTCAAATTAAACATGGAAAGTAATCGCTACTTTTAAAACAAAAAATTAAAGTGTTTAATGTACAATCACTTATTATTTTTGTTTTTCTAAATATTTTTATAAATTTTTTTTAAAGAAATATCAATCTCTTAATATAACTCATAACTATATAAAAACGTTTGTTTATGAATTCAACTTTTTTTATTTTGTTTATCTTTGAAATAGTCAGGTGTTTGACTAATTAACACAATTTGCACGAAGAAAAAGTTTGGATGCAGTGTTGCGAACTATTCATAACCCAAAGCGCTAGATTAAATTCAAATTCAAAAAAGACTTTAGAAAACAGAAATATTTATGAATCCAAATTGATTATTAGGATAAGGTTCGTAACGTTATATTCAGAAAAAGTTGAGCATGATTAATATTCCAAGGAACATGGGAAAAATTAATATCAACTTAATCTTCCAACGTATACAGCAGAACAGAGTAGCGCCATTTTCGGAAGTCGCTACACTTCCATCGTCAGTGCTCACGTGTGTTTTGCTTATCATAACTTGTCACGTAGCTCTGTTGAATTTGATGTCAATTCTTATATATACAAATTTTTCGGGAAAATTGAATACGAGAATTAAATGACTTTTAAGCTAATATTAAACTGCATTTACATAAAACAAAATGATAATGTAATTTTTAATTGCGCAAAGTCGCTTGAAATCTACAAAATTTATTTTTCACAAAAAAAAAATTTAATATTCGCGAAAAAAGTCATAGAATATCGTAATATTGTATATTAGGCATATAACTTTTTATAAGTGTAGCAAATGGGAAAAATGGCATAGCATAGTCGAATAGAGCATAAAAATATAAGCAGATCCATGGTAATTTTTATTTCGCAATTGCAAAAAATTTGCCGCACAAAACTCAATTAGTATTTCATCACAAAATGTTTCAATATACCGAACTTTGATGCACGTTTTTCTAGCTATTGGTAAAAATGCTGACCACCTTAATGTTCCCCTTTTATTGAGCTACGTAAGGTATCCCACACGTATAAAATCGAAATTATTGAATAGATTTTGTCATTCTGTAAATCATCGCATACTTTAAAAATTAAATTTATTTCAAATCAAAATTGAAAATATACAAACAAAAATATTAGAAAAAAATCTGACTTTTTTAGAAATCGCGTTTGGTGAGCAGCATTTTTGAACCCAGGTCTCCTAAAAACGCAATATTCATTTATTGTACAATATTTGCCATGACGTAGTGGTATGAGTTTTTATGGTAGTTTACTGTGAAAATTAAAGGGCTGCAAAGTGTACTCAAAGGTGAGTTAGTGTTGATACGCATTATTCTTTCTGATTGAGCCGGACTTTATTTGCGTTCATGGAGAGTTTTCGTAGCTTTTCCTCAATGTCTATGAATCGGTGAGCCATCAAGCATATATCATCCGCATAATCAATATCGTTCAGCCTTTTAGTCAGATTCCACTGTATGCCATTTGGTGTCCCAGCATTTATCCGCTTCATTACAGTGTCAAGCAAGAGCAAAAATAGTGTTGGCGATAGAATGCATCTCTGCTTAACACCGCTGCACAGTGGCAAAAGTCTATAACTTTTGATTGGATCAGAATTTTGAAACTTTCTTTTTTTTTTGTTTTGTAGGTGGAAATCTTGACTTTAATTTTCGGTATAAAACGTGAAAATCGACTGACAAAAAAGTTATGGAAGATTTAATGCACACGTTCATTTTTAATTGAATTTTAGTATGAACGTGAAGTGTTAAAACATGTTTTTTTCATTAAATGTCTTTTTTTCATTTAATGTTACATTTTATAACAACTAATCATTTTCTAACATCAACCTTGCCTAGTAACGGCTTAATTTGTCCCCCTTAAAATGTTCATGTCTTTATTCATTTAATTAACACGCTTTTATTAGCTTCACCTGTATGTATGTATGAATATATGTAATGGAAACTTTCTTCAACTTCAAGACTTTCGATCAACTTGAAACTTTGCACACGCATTAGGTTCGGATGACAATGCATTCTAATGAATATAAAAGTAGGCTGCGCCACGCCCATACTAACAAAAGCTTACATATCTTGAAAGCTATTTTAGCAAGCGCTTTAAAATTTGGTGTGAGCTAATAAGACAAGATCAGAGCGCGAAGCCGGTCGGCTAATAGCCGGCTAATAGCCGGCTAAAAGCCGCCGCCGATGATTTTCACAATCACTTAGCCGCCGCCGATTAGTGCGGCTAATATCGGCTAGCGGCTAAGCCGATTTTTTATTATACAAAGTGGGTATTTACTAACATGCGCATTTAAAAATATTTAATTTAGTTTTGAAACGTATGAAGAAAAATTCTTATGAAAATTATTTTTATAAATAAGGCAGTAAATCGTCCAGAAAGGCAAGTTTATTTATATTTGGGCCGAGTATACCTGTTATAAATATGCCTTGTATGTAAGTAAACAAGAAATACTCTGTTAGCCGACCGTTAGCCGATACATTTGGGTAGCCGCCGCCGGCGAAAAATTTTCGGCTCTTAGCCGGCCAGTAGAAAAAGTGGTATGAAATGAATGTTTAGATGATTCTTGTCAAGTTTCTTTAACCCATTTGCATCTCCACAGCTGCAAGAAGCAAATAAAAATGTTTTATGAAATATTTCAACATGTAAATTTAGTCTATATTATTCACAGACTTATATATTATGTATCAGGAGATAATTGTTATCACACACAATTTGTTACGAAAGTTTACATACGGCTGAACGTTTTAAAGTCTTTTAATAAATTACTGATGATTTGGTAAAGCACTAATGAAATTTTAACGATAATGTTAAACTTTCAGATAAAACTTAAGTTTAGGCAAACTGAGAGTTAGTAAAATTTTAAATAAAATTGATATGACTGAACTATGTGTTAATAGGGATTGGTACATTATCTTGGGTCCAAATCTCTCAATATACTTGTATGTATGTATGTTAAAAATGCTTTAGAGGAAATAGTTTTAATTATAGATCAAAGTAAAGAAACTTTTAAAGAATTCCCCCAAAACAAACCCCCAATGTACGTACATAGGAGTCAGAACCCCTAAACTGGCAGACCTTGGCTCAAATCGTCACATCCGTGATCGTATTGGTAATCGTACTAAAATGAATTACGTGACACGTCAATCGTATAAACTGTATGGGATTAAAGTACGTTCACGTATGTCATAATCCGAAAATGGCGTTTTTACGTGACGAGTTGTGCGTTCACGGATGTGACGATTTGAGCCCTGGTGTTGTTGTCAAATATACTGAGGCAATTTAACGAATAAGATGTACGCAACATTTTAAGTTTAATTTGTAAGGCAATTAGCCGAATTGGGAACTAAGCGTACGCAGTTAAACGTGGACTTTTGTTTGAAAAATGGGGGAAAAAGCGGGAATGTAATAATCAAGGTAAATAAGCGTGAAAGGCATTTAAGCGTGGGGTAATTAACCGTGGAATACTGTAGTAGATTTTTTAATTCTCTATACCCACGCTTTTTGGCCGCCGATGACTACAACGCTAAGCACACGTTGTGGGGATCTCGCCTCATCACACCAAAGGGTCGCGTTTTGTTTGACACAATTTCTAAAATGTGTTTCAATACTAAATCTAGTGGGCAGCCAACTTACTGGCCAACAGCTCGCCGAAAAATACCTGATGCAATTGATTTTGGAGTGATAAAGGGCTCTTAGATTTGTCTTCAGATCACTCACCAACTATTGTCACTATATATTCACATACAACTTCTTCAGCCACTTGTGATTTAATGATGACAACCACACGTATAAATTGGTTGAAATACAGAAAATATTTGAGTGCTCTAAATGCTACTACTACAAATCTTCAGGTGAGATATAATAAAATTTATTCAGCAGTTGTAGAACGGCTTTTATCTGAAAAAGAAGAGTTTGTAGGGAATGGCAACGCTACAGATTGAGTGGGCTCGACGCAACACCTCAAACAGACTATTCGCTATGGAGAGCAGTCCGAGGCATTAAAAGACCAGTGATATGTAAGCCTCCATTGCGAGCTTCGAATGGAGACTGGGCAAGAACTGACGCTGAAAAATGTACTCTGTTTGTAAACCACTTGCAGAAAGTATTTACTCCAAATACGTCTGATACTATAGTTGAGCTGCCACCAGTCCTCGCTATACCAGATGTTACCTTGAGGTTCAATATTCGTGAGATTGAACACTGTATTGGGGGCCTAAATTCGAAAAAAGCTCCAGGCGTTGATAAAATAAGCAATAAAATGCTCTTAGGCTGAGGCCACACGGGCGTTTATAAAAAGCGGCGTTTCTGCTTTTTATATTAAATTTGACGTTTTGAAAAATTGAGACTTTCAAATTTAATACAAAAAGAAGAAACGCCGCGTTTTAAAAACGCCCGCATGGCCTCAGCCTTAGAGCTACCCTATACTACAAAAAGTATAATTCTATTTATATTCAACGGTATTTTGCGCCTCAAATGCTATCCCGCAGGATGAAAGGTTTCGCTGATTACCATGATACCTAAGCCAGGCAAAGATCATACGAAGGTGGAATCCTATAGGCCTATAAGCCTATTGCCTAACATGTCAAAGCTATTTGAAAAGCTACTTATGAGTAAACTAACACCCATACTGAATGGTAATGGATGGATTCCAGACCAACAATTCCGTTTTAGGTGACAACATATCACGATTGAACAAACACATAGACTCGTGAATGTGATTAGAAAAACCTGCGAGGAAAAGAAATTTTGTTCTGCGCTCTTCATCGATGTTTCTCAGGCATTTTATGAAGTATGGCACGAAGCGAAACCTACCCGAAAACACTTAAGCTTTTAGAAAGCTATTTAACTGAGTGAAAATTCGTTGTTGGTACGTTTCGTCATCTCGGAAGCTTCTATTTAAGCCTCATCGGCAACAGCTGGGAAAATATGGGTCTCCAGATTAATAAATTTTTGAATTAAAGGAAGAGAGAGTCTTTGAGTTGCACTATGGGACATTTTACATAAAATTACGACAAATTACACAGGGAAATCGGCAAATTGTTTTTCCGAATCGACTAAGGGAAGGTAAATGGTATAAATAAAGTAATTAAATTTGTTGCTTCAAGCTTTTTTGCCATTAGAAAGCGATGTTTTTTGTTTCCGTGAATTACTAAAACTTTTCCAACAGAGTGTTCAAAAATATTTATGTGGCTTCAAAGTCTATAGAGTCTACATTTTAATTGTGTACATATGTAGTTGGTCGGGTTTTATTTCATACTGATTCTATAAGAAATCGAATTATTTCAATGAAGAAAGTGCACAGGTTTTTTTGGTTCATTGTACCAAAAGTGATGAAAACACTTAAGGTACGTTCACACTTGGCAAATATTTGCCGAAAAAAACGTGACCAACAGACAAGCTAAAATTGTATTTCCTTTAATTCCAATATCTTTTTAAATATGTGTTCGCATTTATTAAAAATAATATAAAAATAGCTTTTTGCAGCATAATTAACTTTATTTTGTGATATATATATGAAAACCAAGTTAAATCACACTAACCCTTAGCAGAAGTAGCGGTTACGTTTTTGTGGGCAAATATTTGCAAAATGTAAACGTACCTTTAGAATACGATTAAATAAGCTTTTAAATATTAGTACAATTATTTTTTCCGGAATCTTACATGCGACTATTTAAATGAAAGCTAGCAATAAATTATACTCGCTAATTATTTTATTGCAACAGAAAAATTTATGAATGCAAATAACTAAAGTATGGACATATGTACACATGTATGTATAATGTAGATACCCTGAATGAAGCCTGGGGCCAATTGTCTCCAAGTCACCACTTTTGGTGACATTGTCAACGAACCGTCTAAACGTTTTATTGGACCTTTAATGGGAAGAGAAGTTTTTGACAGCTACAAAACGATTTTTAATTGTCAATTTTGTTGAATTGAAATTACATGCGGTTGCACACAAAAATAAAAATTTCCATAAAAAATCGAATTTAATTGCCTCATCTAGTGAAAACTTTCATATTTGTTGACTGGAATCATTAAAATGTACTTGCGAATCACGGGTGTCAATGTCTCAATGTGGTTCCATAAGAACCACCTACTCTATATTGAGTCAATAGTTCCGAAGTCACTAGTCAATAGTTCCGAAGTCACTAGTGAAATCTCAATGACAAACACATGTTAAATGTCTCTAGCACAAAACATTGCATGGAGTACAATTAGTCAGTAGTACTGATGACAAATTCAAAAGTGAATCGGTACAATTTTGCTATCGACATTTCCTTCAGTGTACCTACATACATATGTATGTATGTATGTATGTATGTAGACTGACTAAAATGTTTAGAGCAGAATAATTTGTATTAAATGACGGCAAAAGTGACACATAATACGGAAGCAATGATGACACTTGTCAACGCTATACAAAATAAACTGTTAATGGCGCGCGCGCCATCACATATTTAAAAGGGGGCATTGCCAGACCACAATAATGTTGCTTTTCGAAGGCTGAGAATTTATTGAATTGGTTACTGCACACAAAAGAAATAAAACAATAAAGAATTAAGTATTCTTTACTAAATCAAACTCAGTAAGTCAGACTGTTGACAAAGAACCCAACAGTTATTGTTCTACATATAACGTAATTGTGTATATTCATATTTCAAATAAAATGGTAATATGCAATAGAGCTCTGCATCGAATAAAATTTTTGATGTTTGTGAAGTTCTATACATTTTTCGAATACAGTACATACTTGGTCTCCCATTCATAGCACAATCAATGAATAAAATTTAATGACTGTTTATCAAGCACATATACATATGGAAGTATTTAGCCGCAGCAATATAAGTTCGTTTGATATGAGCAAGCAAAAACGTGAATATATTAATATATGAACATGTATTAAAATAAACCCTTGTACTTACAAGCAGTGTTGCCAGAATTTTTAGGGATACAATCTGCAAAATTTTACAATTTTTCAGGAAAAATCTGCAAAATCTGCATATTATTTTTAAAATCTTCAAAAAATGTCAAAACAATTTGTAATGCCACTTTTTTATGTATTATTTATGCAAATTAACAATTTATTCAAGAAACTTAAATACATGCAGGTGTGAACAAAAATATTTTTTCATAAAAAACATAAACAGGGACAATAAAATATAAAAAAAATCAAAATATAAAAAATCAAAAAAATCAAAAAAATCAGTATAAAGTACATACATACCTTTACATATGGACTAAATTTACACGATGACATATTTCATGAAACATTTTTTAGTTGCTCATTGCTGGGGTGGAAGAACAAATGGAGTGAGGAAAATTTAGAAAAACTATCCGGAATTTTAATTGAGACCATTTTTGCATCCATCATGCATCGTGTAAATTTAACCCAGTTGAGAAAATTATTTAAAGTCTCAGTAAGTATAAAGGTACTTAATTTACTGTATAAATATCCGATACATTCTAATTAGCATATCTGGAGATATCAATATGTCAAAACAGTGGGAATTTTTAAGTCTTAGGCAATCAAAACACCTATTTAACATTGAGTTTCCAGACGACTTCGAACTTTTGTTTTACACAGCTTGGCATGTGGTAAAAGCATTATATTTTGAATAAATTTAGAGTTGGAAAACCGTAATCAGAATTAGCTTGATTTGTTTCAGATAATCTTTTCCATAAACTTTTTTTGGTTTTGTATATTTTTAAAGCTCAAAAATTTTAACGCTGTAAGCTCCAAGTCCAAATTCTATTTTTCGTTTTCTTTAGCAAATATTAATTGGTATTTTCGGTCTAGCATCCAAGAAACAAAATGTAGTAGCAATATAAGGACAAAAGTGAAAAAATTTGTCATATTTTTAGAAATTTAAAATCTGCGTTTTTAGGTCAAAAATCTTCAAATCTGCATTTCGGTTTTTGGAGGACTAAAATCTGCAAAATGCAGATAAATCTGCATTTCTCGGAACAGTGCTTACAAGCGTTAAAAAATATAAAAAATAATGTAAGAGCATCCGCCGCGTGTGCATTCGTCGCTATCTCATCGACGACTAAATGAACGAGCATAACAGCCCAACCTAAATCAGAGCGTTGAGCGTCGCGTAAGGGACAGGGTACGTATTTACAGTACATTTTACCACAAAATATTTTCTTTGAATGTATTGTAAATACGTACTCTGTTGCTTACGCGACGTTTAACGCTCTGATTTAGGCTGTGCAGTAAGAATTTGTAATATATTTTCCACGAACATATACCACCACACAGCCAATTACACATGGCAACCAAATACTACAATACAACAAAAACTAGATAATGCTTGTCAAAAAATATACACATTTTTGACATACGATTTTTCTGTCCTATTTTGGCAAATTGATTTTAAAAATCGCCAAAAGTTGCCTAAATCTGTTTCATGTAATTTTTATTAATATATATTTTGTAGTAAATTTTATTTTATTTAAACATTTTTTTAATATAAGTTTTTATGAAGTAATCGCATAAAAATGTTGCAGAAAATCGCCAAAAGTAGAAATAAAATCGCCAAAAACTATTCCTTGTCAATTTTTCTCCTCAAAATTCAAAATCCATTAATGACTGTAATTAGTGTAAAAAAAGCATCAACATCACTTTGTTTTCATTTTTTCCAGACAAGTTTTGGTGGGATTTATTTTCGAAAATAATCTTTCAACAAAGTAATTTTCCTGAATTACACAGAAAAGAATAAATACTTATATCCAAGGAATTTTTTCATAAATGCTATGAATCTAACACGAACATTTTTTTCCAAACATTTTTCATTCACGTTAGGAATTTTTACCTAAATTAGTTCATGTTTCTTAATATAAATATTTTTAAAAATTCAAATATTGAACTTGTATAGCCTGTTGTACTAGGCACAACTCTTTCCTTTCTGACAAACAGACTATTTGAAACAAAGTGTATTTGTACACTATATTAATAAAAAACACATTTCAGAGTTTGTTGAAAAATATTGAAAATTTTTTTTCAAAGCAACTTTGATTTCATAAATTTATTTATTGAAAGCTAAATTCATACTGGGAATAAAAAAATTCCAGTATTTTATTTATAAATTACTAAAATATATGAACAATAGATTATGAAAATTTTTCATACTATTTATGTTCAAACTTTTTTCTGTATATACAAATTTTTAAGTTCAATTTTGTATATTTTCGTTTGGAGGGATTTTCTATATTATTGAACCTTACATTTTCCTTTCTTTATTAAGTATGATTTACATATTTTTCAAGTAAACTATTTTTTATATTTTAATGGCAGTGCAGAGAAAGTTACGTTTGAAAATCTAATAAATAAGTGACCACACTACAAAAAATTTGTGATTAGTGATGTATGTCACAAAAATGATTAGATTTTGCGATAGCTTACTAAAATCGCAAAAATTGGTTTAAATCACTAAAATATTATATATGAGGAAACCCCGATAAAATTACCTTTAATTGAAAATTGAAAATCGCTAAAATTATAGCGAAACTTTTCTAAGACATTCCTTCGACCGACATTCCTCTGATTTAAAAAAAAATTTCCTATGTGATAGAAAATTTAATAATAAGAAAAAAATTTTAAGTACAAAAATCCCCAGAAACGCATATATTCGGAGTTACGGGCCCCTAAAGTTTTACAGATCATAGATATTTTCTACATAAATTTTTGATACAGTGTAACAATGTGGGTATCATATGAAATATTATCAACATTATTGTATGCTAGTACGCATAAAAACAAATAATTCAACTATTTTTATTATTTATTATTGAAAAACTAAAATTTATTATCCAAAAAAAGCCAGAAAATTATTCTTCAGCGAAGCCGCTTTTCGACATACCTAGAGGAGAAAATCAATAAGTCCGGCCGAAGGCCGGAAATGAAGAAAATCATTCAGAGAAGCTGCTATTCGACATACCTAGAGGAGACAACTAGTAACCCCGGCTACGGAGGAAATCATTCATCAGCGAAGCCGATATTCGACATACCTAGAGGAAAAAACAATAAACGCGGCCGAAGGCCGTCAAGGCAAGAAATCATTCTTCAGCGAAGCCGCTATTCGACATGCCTAGAGGAAAAAATTAATAAGGCCGGCTACGCAAAAAGTCGGTTTTCAGCGAAAAATGTATAAATAAAAATATATACATATTTTTTGGGTTTGATATACATATCTAATTATTGAAATCACATTGAAATCACATTCAACAGATCCACCTGAAAAGTGGTGATAAGTAAAATACACGTGAGTACTGACGATGGAAGTGTAGCGGCTTCCGAAAGTGGTGCTACTCTGTTCTGCTGTGTACATTGAAAATTTGAGTTGATGTTAATTGTTCCTTAGAATATTAATCAAGCCCAATTATTTCTGAAGTAAACGTTACGAACCTTACCCTAATAAATAATTTGGGTTCACAAGCAAATACGTTCGAAATAATCATATTAATAAACAATTAGCTACTGGCTTGAGCTTTTCACATGTTTTCATGTTCATATATGTATACTTAAGTATAAAATCAAACCAAAAAAAGTTAGTCTTAAGTAGAAAAAAAAATCAGAAAAATGGGAGTGAAAAAAATAAACCAATGGAAACACTGGGAAGGTATAGTTTAATATCAACTTGAAAGTGGTTTAATTCTTGTATTAAATTTTCATGAAAAAGTTGTATATATATGTGAAAATGTATACAACTTTTTCATGAAAATTTGTATCAAAATCTGAAGATTATACTAAAATAAAACAATAAAATTAGAAAACAAAGTGTATTGTGCAAAAACTTTACTGAAATGTGTTTGTATTAATATGGGTATTTCGGCAGTAAGCTTCTGTTTTTTATAACTTTGCATATTTTGGAATACACACAATTTTTAAATATACTGTCTCATAAGCTGCTCAAAGTATAAAATCATTATAAATTCAAAATAATATAATATATACTCTATCTTTGAATTGACCAAAAAATTGTAAGATAGTCTTAAATTTACTATTGTTTTGTGTTTAAGTTTTTATTTTTTTAATAAAATATTTGAATTGCTACTTTCTATAGAAATTACTGTTTTATTTTTATAAAACACTGTTGGTTTTTTATAAAACAGTTGATATTTAGTGTGACGATTTTCTGACGAAAATTTTCGAAAATCATGACGATTTTATATCCCAAATTTGACAATTTTTGGGAAAAAAATGCCTAACAGCACTGTTTGGGAGTAAAGAAATATGTTGTAGCATTTTTATCCCCTAGATTTTTGCACCCCTTATCAGCAAATAAAAAAATATACACGAAACAAATTTCACGGAAAATTCAGTATAATTCGCGCTCTTATTATTAGTTAACATCAGAGAAATGTATGAGTTGATTCACTTTCGCTTTCCACTCACATTTACAAGGATTTTGTTATGTGCTAATGATATTGCTTGCAGTGTTAACTCTCTTACAACTGTCTGTCATTAACTCACTCTTGTTTTTTAAGTGCTTTTAGCAAAAGTAAGTAAAATATTGTTACTTTTGTTTGATTGGTTTGTATAGTAATCAAATAACTCACAAAAGCATGTTGAAGTACATATTTAAGTAAATGTTTTTACACATTTTTAAAATTATTGTAAAAAGCTACACTATAAAACACTACTTCAAATTTACGATCATATATTGTCTAAATTTGTGTTGAAAATTTCTCCTTGTCTGAAATTACATCGATTTTGTAGTTATTTTATTAAAGAAAAAAACGTTTCAAATTAAACATATTTAGTCCAAGTGGAAAAAATTTAACATAAAGTATAATACGGCTATGGCTGAATAGTAGATACGTCAGACTATCAGTCAGGAGGTCGCGGTTCAAACTTGCACGCAGACAATCGCTTTTTTTTAGTAAAAACATTTTGTTGGAAAATAATGCGTGTGTAATTTTAGGTCGATAAAAATCTGTGTTGCCGACTATTATCGACCTAATTTTCAACAAAAGTGTTTTAGAATGTATTTAAAGTGTTTATAAAAAATCTAACATAATAAATGTAGAAAATGGAGTTTATTCTGTAATAAAAAATAAATATATCGGAAGCAAAATATGAGATATTTTTTGCCAAATTGAAAAAGACGATGGTAGTGTTAACTTTTTTAAGAAGCATTCAAAACAATCATACTGATTCAAGACTTTCGTGATTCATATGAATAAACAGACATTGCAAGCAGTGACAGGCATTTATTAACAACAGTCTGGTTGATATGAATCATGCATTAGCATCATCCATTTTTTTTTTAATGTTAAGTGCTAGCTCAATATTCATTTTAGAAAATGCAAAACTATGCCGTTTAAATCATGATCTCGCAGATCACTGGTTAGCATACAATTTTGATACTACAATTATATATGAAATAAACAAATGTATTGAAGGGCAGTGTTTATTAAAAAATATATTTTGGTGATGTATTAAAAAAAATATTTTGGGGATGTTTCTTTTTGAAATCGCGATTTTTGGGAACTTCATTCTTTAAATTGGGGATATAAGGTAAAATCTTTCTGGCAACACTGTACCTAACAACTGATAACATATGCGTACAGCCAATACACGAATGATTTGTGCGCTTGATTTGTTCGCGTACCAAATCTCCACAAACGAAGAACAAATCACAATAAACTTAAACGTCAACAAGTACACATGAATTGCCAAGCGGATGTTGCAATTGAACTTTTGGTTATTTATTTATTTTTGTACATTATTATTTATTTATGCTTCTTAAATTTATATTTATCGCTTTTACTTTATGATATTATATTTTCTTTTCTAAATTCTTTCCTAGTATACACAAATAAAAAAACATTCGAATGTTCGCGCACAAGCCCACTAACACATCGCACGAATCACAAGAAATTTAAAATTTTCAATTACTTGTGATTTATTCGCGCACAGCCCCATTAATGAGTAACAAGACGTCGAGCACGAACAAATCACTCGTGTGTGGGCAACATAACAGCAACATACAGAAAGCAGAACACCAGGTAGATATATTCTACACATTTGTTATTCTAAAAAATTGTACGCTTTTTTGTTGTGATACTTCGAATAAGTGTTCGCGCTTTGTGTACTTAAGGTGTTCAAGTATTTTGTGCAGACCTCTAATATGTAAATAAACTCTCTACTTTAAATGTGGTTGAATGCAATGCGTATATGCAATACAAATATTTGCACGTACTAAAACTGTTTTCAACGTTACTACACCACGTGAATAATTTTCCATATAAATTGTAAAAGTGCAACTAGTAAGCGTGTATTATACAGCAGAGTCTTGATAATTCACAATCGAAAGGGACCAGTAATTTTTTTTCGAACTACATATAGGGGTTTCAGATTTAGCGAGATTTTGTTTTTAAGGGGTTCAAATAAAAGAAAATACCAATTAACGGGGTTTTTAAATCTATTTAAAAAACCCCGGAATTGGCTAGAAAACACATCCACAAACTCATATGCGTTAATATTTGATTTTTGTTTAGATAGTTAATCTGCATCCAAATAATAATTGCGGGGTCGAAAGTAGCACTCGACTTGGTTGTAAATCAAAAATTAATAAATGTTTTGAAACAAGGTTGATCGTTTCAACGAAAAGGCAAAAACTTTTTTAATTATTGATTTTTATTGCTTTGCATTTCGAACTACATACATATAAACTGATATTGTATTGAAATAAATTCGAATTATCGACCAAAATTTATGGTAATTTTACGATTTAACGCGATTTTTTAAAAGTTTTTTTATGAATTATACCGATTTTTGACATATTGGGGTACGAACTATCGTGATTCTACTGTATTTATTTATGAATTAAATAATTTGTTTTCACATACATACCTACATTAGGGTAAGACTAAATCTTTACATCAAATTTACCTATCACCATGCGATAGTCAATACTAAATTAATAATAAAAATCGTGATTGCGGGTCATTTTGGCAGAAAAACCTCCCACAACAAATGCAATTCTAAAAACTCACAGATAGTTTTTTTTATTAAATTAATATACATATGTATGTACATTGCTTATCAACTTTGATAAAATTTTAGTACGAATGATGCCTCTGGCAAAACTACCATTAGTACAAAAGTCTTAGCTCACTACTTTGCCTAGTTCACGAAATATCGCAACTTTAAAAAGATAGGAAAATTCATCAAAAATTTACAAAACTTACTTCACAAAATTATGTACATATATATTTAAAACTACTTATCCTAGATATAGCATTTAGGTATCATATTAAAGGGTACAAAATGGTCCTTAAAAAGGCATATGCTTTGATTTTATTTTGCTTTATTCAGTGGTATAATTTTACGGACCTTATGTTCGCGTACGATTTTCTCGAAGAATTGTATTTTTAAAATTCTTAAAAAAAATAAATTTTAAGGACAATTTTGTGTCCTTGAATATGACACAATGGAATATCTATATTTGGCAAACTAGGCCAAATAGTGAGCTTAGATTTGCACCAATATTAGTTCAGCCAGCGGCTTCGTTCATACTAAATTTTATAAAATGTAAAGGGTAAGGGAAACTGGTTGGTTAGTTTTATATGTTTTAACACATAGACCCAATTTAAACTCGTTTGGTGCGGGAACTTTTTTTGACAACAGCATAGAAGTAAGATGACGATTCTTTATATTTTTATGGCCATTTTGGCTAGGGCATGTAAAATTTGATATTTGCAAAAAAAGCAAAAAAATTCATAACATAGTGTCCACACTTGATGAATTTATATCATGATGAATGTCAAATTGATATCATGAAGAAAATTCATCATGTATAGACCCAATTTATTAATGTTATATCAGCGTTACCCTACGTCTTAAGGAGCCATCGACTTAAACATGACATGAACATGACGCCGGCAGAGAAACTGCAAAAAATTCATCAACTTCTTTGTTGTGGTGAATACGTACGATGTCAATGTTCTGCCTTATCAATGTATTTGGTGGTAGTGCAATAGAAAAAGGAATATTTAACAATTTCTTTCTGTCTCTTTTCTTTCTATTAAAAATGGTTGCTGACGGCGAATCTCATGGCGAACATTGATGCTCAGCCATATGCTCGGGCATCGATGTCAGAGCATGGACGAAACATGGACATGAGCGGTCTACATTAGCCATATGCGATGTCCGACATGATGTTCATACCAAGTTCATGGCTAATGTAGACCCCCAGTTATGATATAGTCATCAGAGCTCAAGCTTAGATGAATATATTATGATATGAAACGACATTTTACATGTTGTTTTTACTTTATCGTTCATTTTCTTTATTAGAATTAGTGCAAGTTATAAGAAATAAATATTTTTAAAATGAAAAAACATAAATTTTGTGTAATGATTCATCATGATATAAATTCATCAACGTCTATCCCTATGTATACATATATAATATATTGATGTGAATGAAAAACTTACAATTTCTCTGCCGACGTTTTGTTAGGTGTTATGATGAAAATGCATCAGGTGTGGACACTAACTAAGTAACCCAACCCTAATATGTATACATATCTGTATGTGGGAGGTAAACTAGACCAAGTCACATTTTTTTCAAGCTGCGTTTTTTATACTGTTGGAATCGGCATTTTTCCTCTATCGACAGGGGAAATGCAGAAAGAAGTCCTGTATGTTTCAAGGTCAGCGTTACCAATGTTCAAGTTTTCCCTTTTTTTGCAAGTTTTTTGAGATGCCAAAAAGTTTTAATTTTATATAAAGTTTTTTCAAGTTTTTTATAAATACGTACATTATTTAAAATTTACAGTATAGAACATCGGATGAAAATATTAAGCGATTGTTTATGCAATGATATGATCTAATATTTTCTCAGTCCCTTATTACTGCAACAGTGTTTAATTGTGTTTGCTCCTTCTACAACTATGCCGTTTTTATGCATTCCTTAAAATGAATTCGAAATACACCTTTTTGTGCTTTCCTTTAAAATTTTGGCACTTTTGTTGGAAAAAAGTTTTTTTGGGCAAAAAAAAAGTAGAAATAATAAGTTTTTTACAAAAAAATATATGGTGACGCTGTTCAAGGTACAGTAGTACAGTTGAAAACTATCTGGAAGGGAAAAAACACCCCAAGTACATTTTAACAAGTAACGGTATTATTATATGACGTAATTTTATTAAGGAGTGTTAGATATGAAAAAATAATATTAGAGTTACATACATACTTATATAAAATACTATATGTGCCCGCCCGCTTCGCGAACTTAAAGTGCGCTTAAAGTTCGCTTTATGACTATAAGGTTTCTGTAAAATAATAGGGTACGTTCGTAAATTCAGTAATTGTGCAATAATCAAAGTTCTGCGCTCGCAAACAAACACTTGGTAGTACATTTTTTTTGTCAAAACTTTCTTTATACAAACACTTGACGGTGCTACCACAGACTGCGGCAACAACGGCAGCATTTTTATTACCGTTGCAATATTTTGCAGACCGGCTGCACAAATTTACTGCATTTACGAATTCACCCATAATAATATAATGTTCTTTACATATTGTTTAAAGTTCCCGTTCTGCAAAATAAAAAGTGCTATCAACGTTAAATAAAACAAGAACTTCTTTCTAATTTCCAACAACATTTATATTAATAAAATAGTGTATATTATCGTTTTTTTCCATTTTAACATAGAAATGAGATATTTTATTGCGGTACCAAATACCCTAAGTTTGAATCAGGACTCTAAAGTACCTCCATTCCGATTTTTCTATTCCCGTTTTCCGGGAAGTGCAAAAGTCCGGGAAATCCCAAACCCTAATATGTACATACACACAGAAAAATGTTCATGTAAAATCGTCGAAAACCAGGTTAACTTAACATTTTTCGGTAGTGATTTTGCTTCATAGGTGTTTCATGTTAAATCAACATGATTTACAATAATCTTGAAAGAAAATTGTTCCTTTTGAATTAACTATATTTCACGATGATTTAATATTCCAGTACAGTTAAATCAAAATGAAGTTGATACTGAAATACATAATACGAAAAATTATATTGAATCAAAGTAATTTCGAGTTGAAACAACGTGAATTTGATAGTGGAACAACAAGAAGAATCATGTTGATCAAAGTTATTTCATGTTGAAACAACGTGAATTTGATATTGGAACAACACGAAGAATTATGTTGAATCAAAGTTATTTCAAGTTGAAACAACGTGAATTTGATATTGGAACAACACGAAGAATAATGTTGAATTAAAGTTATATCAAGCTGAAACAACATGACTTTAATGTAGCTATTTTATTAATTATTTTACTTACGTGATAGTCATCAGAAAACTTTTCGTTATAGCTGACTGCCCCAGCCAAGATTTGAACTCGTGCCACCTGCATGATAGTCCACGCGCTAACCACTGCAGCCACAACAGCTTCTTTACTTATACACTAAATAAATACCATCGTATGTAAAATGCATTTCATTTTAATTCAACATGATTTAAATGATTATTTAACATAAAACTTATTTGAAATTAAAGTTATAGTCATGTCGATTGAAAATGAAACTTAACTTTTATAACAAAATTGTTTTAACGGTGATTTAAGGTTAGATTAATTATTTTCCGTTTAAAATTAATATGAAACAATGGTAATTTTAAACCAGCAGCAGTAAATATTCGCTGGTAATTCGTTTTTTGTCGTATACATAGACGACACATGTAAGAATAAACAACAAGTCACACAACTAAGCAGAACAGTGAATTGTAGCAATGAACAAAGCAAGTAAACACTAACACACTCAAACGACAAATTATTTCTTGTAAATTTGATATGATTTGCAATCAAAATTGCGGCATGTGGATTTTACATTCCTTTTTTATGTGTGTAGTTCAAGACCTTCATCCTGGTTTGTACGTGCTTTAAGTATAACTGATTACGAATCGTGTTTAAATCTTTAAATTTATAATTTAATTTTTCTTTTTACTTATAATAATTATTATGTATGCTCTTTTCTATTTCTTCATTATATATTACGTTCACATGCACTCGTAGAAGCCACATTTGACGAAGCTCCAATGTCTGCGAATGTTTGCTTATCACCGAAATCCCTTTTACGTTTAGTTGTTGACCACGATGATTTGCATAAGCGTAAATTGTATAGGACTTTTACATCATCGTCTGCAGCTGCATCTTCCTTAAATGCCAAAATGGAAGTAAATAATCATGATCACGACTTGGAAGAAGAGTACAATCATTTCATTAACAATGTTCGCTTAACTCCAGTTGCATTTATGAAATTGTGTCCAGCTCTATTGGCTCAAATAGATCAGCAAGTGTGCATACAATCACTTCCTCTAACGCAAACCAATGACACCAAGAATGTCCTGTGGAATGGTAAGTTCAGCAATGTACATATCAAATTGTTATCATCATTGTTAGATACATTTTTCAATATGGATTTTTTAACAGAGAATGCGTGGGTCGTTACAAACTCCTACGCTATTCTTGTTAAATATAATTTCGAGCGTTTACTGCAATATAGTCATAACTCAAAAAAACTTGTTTTACAGAAAACGAAGTTTAAGTTTAGATTTTACTCACAACTTAATGTTAAAAGAAACATTTGTTCTTCTCTCATGTTCTAGTAATGTCATTTTGTGGTCTTCGTAAAGCGTGACTTATCCAGTTCCATTTGCGTCTTTTTATTTCAGTACTGACAGGATGGTACAGTGCTAGCGACCAGAAGTCGATATTGGATGTTGTCCGCGGTCAGAAAATGCGCATAATTTTGCGAAGGCACTGGTTAATAAAAAAACCTGTAATTTGTGGGTGTCGGTTATTGCTGACTTCCACCTTTAGCAGCCATAGAGTAGTGTATATTTCACATTTGTATTGAATATTTTTAGTTCAACTTTT
Source organism: Panzeria rudis (assembly GCA_956483635.1). Lineage (NCBI taxonomy): Eukaryota > Metazoa > Arthropoda > Insecta > Diptera > Tachinidae > Panzeria > Panzeria rudis. The sequence goes on along the minus strand of OY101451.1, from coordinate 37,438,844 downwards.
TTGAAGAGAGATGATGTATTCCAAACTGCATTAAGACTTCCAAAGGTTTGGCGGGCTTTTGATATGCGACTTGCGATGTCTTCAGTCTTACCTCCTGTCTTCGTTATAATACTGCCCAGATAACAAAAAGACTTATGCGACAAGAAGCCAGCCTGCTCATTTCTGAGAGATGGTGTCACAACGTCTGATATTCGCTTCGTGATAACGTGTGCAATAATTTTATTGATCATACTGGGGAGTCTTATTCCCATTCAGTTCTTTAAGTCTTTAAGATCGCTTTTTTTGCAATTTTGATGATTAGTCCTTCCTTCAAATCATTCGGTAAATACCACGTCTCCAAAAAATTTGCAATGAGACGTACTACAATTTTCTTACTTCTTGTTGTTGTTGTTGTTGTAACAGCTCTGCTGCTGTTGTCGGGAGTTCCTTCCTGTGGAAAAAACTTCCGGTTTGAACAGCTGTTGCTGAGTTGACAATCTTTAACCGATTTGGACTCGGGTCGTTCCGGAACATCTGCTCTTAGAAGTTCGGGTGCGATACCATCACGACCTGGGGACTTGCTGCTTTTAAGATTTTTTTAGCATCTACAACTTCGACCTCATCCGGACATGATGTCAGGATATTGTTGTTTTCCCTGTGAGATGTACATGAGCAATGTAAATGGCCGCTGTTGTTTGTTACACCAAGAGTATTGGAGTAATATTCTTCCCATAACTTCAGTTGTTCATCGACTGATATCACAAGATCACCATTAGCATTTCTTCAACAGTTATGGAAAAGTTTTCTAATAACTTTGTATAGATCACCGCTTCTGTGGGATTCAGCAGCTCTTTGGTCTTGACTTGCAATGCCATTAATCCATTCTCGTTCAGCACGCCTAGTACTACTTTTAACTAAGCGATCCAAAGCATGGGTGGATTTTGCATCTCCGGTTTTAGCCATTTCAGACCTATGGGAAGTTATGTTAATATTATTATAATTTTAAATATTTATTTAAAATAACATTAATGTTTTCAATTTTAAGTTTCCACTATAACTGACAAAAATTAATAATAAATATTTTCAATTAAGTTATGAGTTTAGTCGTACTGTATGAGTTTATATCCAAAGAAATTTAATTATTTTGGCTTGAGTTCGGTTTTAATTTAATTTTTCTTTGTCTTGCTTCTTTCATTATTTCTCTATTCTAGTACGAATTATCATTGATAATTACAAGTACTAGTGTGTGTAAATGTTTTCTTGTTCAGTTTATTTGAACATTTATATCCTTTTGCTAGGTGCCTTTAGAGTTTAACAATTAAGTTTTGAGTTTAGTCGAACTGTATGAGTTTATATCCAAAGATATTTAATTATTTTGGTTTGGCGATTTTTGCATCCAGTTTATTCAGAGGAAAAGTTAATTTAGCTATTAGCTATTTTTTTAGCCACTTTTATTTTAATCTAGCCATTTTTTATCCATCTACATGACATTTTTTAACGATTTTTCATAAAAAATTTAAATTCGAAACAAATGAACACTCACATATTTACTACCAAAAAATACAACAGAGCGATATGTTATTGTTTTCGCACGTATGAGAAGAAAACAAACTTTGGTAAACTTCGAACCATTTTTCAAAGATGAAAAATAGGTATTTTGTTTTGTTTACATTCATATTCGTTCATCCATTCAGAAATTATACATAGCAAACTTTTTAAAAATTGGCAAAAAAATCACCGAAAAGTGTTTGGTGTTTATACAAATAAAAATCTTTTTTGACCCCAATAATATCTAATGGCAATCGATAGGCGGCAAAAATAGAATTCAGAAAAGTGGGTTGAAACTTTCTGAAATACTTAAATTTTTTTAAAAATCGCTGAAAAAAATTGTTGCTAATAAAAAGAAAAAACTTGGTTTCCTTTCTAAGTAAAGAGCTAATGGCAATCGAATAATAAATAGCTAATGGCAATCGATAGTGGGCAAAATATACAATTGAGAAACGGGGGTTGTCGCCTTCTGAAATACTTGCATTCAGAAGTTATACCCAGCAAAATCTTCAAAATTGGCAAACATCACCGAAAAGTGTTTCATTAATAAAAATCATCGATGAGCGCAATAATGTATAATGGCAGTCGATAGGCGGCAAAAGTACAATTCAGAAACAGTGGTTGTCACTTTCTGAAATACTTGCATTAATAAGCTATACCCAACAAAATTTTTAAGATTGACAAAAATAGCTGAAAAAAATTTTGCAAATAAAAAGAAAAAACTTCGCTGACCGCAACAATAGCAATCCATAGGGTTTTATTTACTTAAATAAAGTCTTTCCAATTTGATTTAAAAGATAATATAAGAATTACTTTCTTACTTTTGCTTAATACTCATGATTTTTGCATTCGATCCCACTTAGGCATTTTTGGCTAATTTTTAGCCATTTTGGCTTGTTTTTACCCATTTTTTTGTTTCTATTTAGCCATTATTGGTGAAGGAATTTTGGCATCCCTGCTTGAAATGGAAGGGACAAATTATATCCAACCGAAGGTAACGGGGCCATTATCTGTGTGTACGGCTGTTGTTTGTGAATTAAGCATTGTTTGCAATGTCGAATGACCTTTTTTACTCGATTTTTTAGTCTGAATATGAAAAATTCAGTCTGTACCATTCTGCACATTTGACTGCACTAAGCGTGGTATAAAAATGTATGCAAATAAGATAGATACAATTGACATAACCTAGAGCTGACTGGTAAAATTATATGACGAAAAATTCTCGAGTGGATCGCTTATCTCATTTTGTGTTTGTGCGGATTGAATTTCTATGGGTTCGGCACTTGTTTTGAGCGGATTTCGTTTCGGCCACTCTTAAGGCGGGTTGCTTAACCAAGATGGTCCATGCCACCAAAGGGAATTATTGGCCATATTTTGCGGGCTACAGCCTCGTGTTCCGAGATCTGTCGGGTTGTCATGCGTCGGGACATGTCGCCATGGCAATGTTTTCTTTATTACTTAATAAGTAAAAAAACGGGGTAATTGTTACACTATGCAACAAGAAAAATGACAAGGAGTACCACTATATTTTTGTTATGTGTTACGGTCCCCTAACTATAAAAACAGTTCACATTTTAAATTCTAGGAATAATATTTTTTTAATTTTTTTCCAAAATTTGGAATTTTTGAAGAGTCTACTGTTCCGATTTTGTCATATCTAGGGAAGGGGTTGTCTAAATTTATTACAAAGCCACTAAAAAACTTGAAAGAAAATTACCTTTAAGTCGTTTTGGTATTCAGACCACAATGATGAAAAATATATTTTCTTTGTGCACAATTGGAAAATTTTTATTTTATTTTTTAATTTATAAAAAATCGAAAATTGCAAATTTGGTGGTCGCTAGAACCATAGGGTACATAGAGGCCAAACAGAAACTTCAAAAACCTAAGTGTGCTGTCAAAAACCTAAGTCTAAGGATGTATTAGTAGAACATTTTGTATTAGTATTGGTTTAAAATAAAAATTTCCCCACAGCACTAAAACCGCACTTGGTTGTAACAAAAAGTATTCTAAACTATTTATATTTTTTATACATGCATTTTTAGAAGTTTATGCAATTATTGTTGTATTAATTAATGAAAATATGAATTTAGAATGCTTTTTATTACATTCGAGCTCAAAAAATATTGATTTGCTAAACATTTTTTGGCAATTTTTCTATTTGGTACTAAAAGTTTTTATCCCAAAAAGGAACAAAAATACAATACTGTTCAATGAAAAATAGGGTTGAAAACTTTGATAATTTTCAACACACAAATGTCAACAAAATTAAACAAATATTTTAAAATTACAGCAAGAAGATATATGAAGTTTATATTACAACAAATAAAAAAAATTAACTAAAACTAATAAGTGTTTGTCCGTGGAAAAAAAGTTACGATTTAGTGCATTTTCAAGTGGAAAAATTATAGTCTCTCAAGTGTGTTGAAATGCAAAAATGGTGTTCTCTCATTTTTGTTGAATTCACAATATCTATAGGTGTAAAGAGAGTTGTCATTATTTTATTGACAATGCGAGAGCTTGCTATCTATGTTTATCAATGGCTAGAACCATTCTAAATTCATATTTTCATTAATTAATACAACAATAATTGCATAAACTTCTAAAAATTCATGTATAAAGAATAAAAATAGTTTACAATACTTTTTGTTACAACCAAGTGCGGTTTTAGTGCTATGGGGAAATTTTTATTTTAAGCCAATACTAATACAAAATGTTCTACTAATACATCCTTAGACATAGGTTTTTGACAGCACACTTAGGTTTTTGAAGTTTCTGTTTGGCGTCTATGTACCCTATGGCTAGAACTATAGATAATACATAGATAGTCAACTGGGCTCCTGTCAAAAAAAATTGACAACTCTCTTCACACCTATGGATATTTTGTTATCCAACACACTGAGAGGGGCAACTCAACACTCATTAGGGAGCGTAATTTTTGCACTTGAAAATGCACTAAAATTTATTTTTTTTGCACACTCTGACACTTTTTTATTTTATTTAATTTTTTTGTTTTTATTCTTGCTGTAATTTTAAAATATTTTTTTTAATTTTGTTGACATTTGTGTGTTGAAATTTATCAAAGTTTTCAACCTTTTTTTTCATTCAACAGTATTGCATTTTTGTTACTATTTGGGACAATGTTTTTTAGTGCCAAATAGAAAAAATGCAATAAAATGTTTAGCGAATCAAAATTTTTTGAGTTCAAATGATTCTAGCTTCATATTTTTATTAATTAATGCAAAATTAATGTTATATAACAACTAAAAAATCGAGTTTAACAAATATAATTTTTTTAAAATACTTTTTGTACAACTAAGTAAGGTTTTGGTGCTGTGGGGAATATTTTATTTTAAACCAATACTAATATAAAATGTTCTAGGTTTTTGACAGCAGACTTAGGTTTTTGAAGTTTTAGTTGACTATCTACGTACCTACATATGGCTAGAACCTTGTTATTTAAAAAATTGATTTTGCTTACAGTGTAAAAATTAGAATTTTTAAATCAGTTGACTTCACTTTACTATGAATAAAATCCATATTTATCCATCGATTTTCATGAAATAAAGCTTATTTTATTTGTTGTATATGTGGCTTATTGAGTAAGTTTTTTCGATTTTTTATAAATTTTTAAACAAAAAAAATACCCAATTTTGATTAAAAAAATATATTTTTCATCATTGAATATATAAAAAATTTGTTTTAACGGCTTAAAGGTAATTTTATTTTTGGTTTTTTATGATTTATGATTCCGTAGTTATGTTGAAACCGGTGGAGCAGTCTCTTGAAAAGTGCCAAATTTGAGAACAAAATTTTAAAAACGTATCCATAGAATTTTAAATGTAGTGATGATCCAAGGTCATGAAAAAAGTTTCAGTTTGTTGCATAGTGTATAATTCATTGTGTAAATTTAGCCCTGTTGAGAAAATTGTTTAAAGTCTCATTAAGTATAAAGGCATTTAATTTGTAGTATAACTATCCGATATATTATTTTTAGCATATCTGGAGATATTAATAAATATGTCAAAACAGTGGAAATGTTTAAGTTCCACCTAATCTAATGTAAACAAAACACCTACTTAAGATTCAGGTTCCAAAGGACTTTGAACTTTTGATTGATTCAACTTTATCTGACTAAAAATTTTTTCGAGTCCTATTTGTGGTTTTCTTTAGAAAATTTTGGAAAATATTTTTTGGTATTTCCTTTCTCACATCAAAGAAACAAAAGGTAGTAGCAATACAAGCAAAAGAGTGAAAAGAATTGGCATATTATTAGAGATTAAAAAATCTGCGTTTTTAGGCCAAAAATCTTAAAATCTGCATTTATCATTTTTAGATGGGTAAAATCTGCAAAATTCAGATAAATCTGCATTTCTGGCCACCGTGCATACAAGGGGTAAACGTAATTTCACTGTTCCTTTCATTTCGTTACATTTTATGCAAATTCTCATCGAGTTAACATCTACCATAGATTATCATAGTCAACTGGCGACCTGCCAAATAAAATGACACTCTACTTCACACGAACAAGCACTGTGTATTCAACTCACATGAGCGGGGTTATTCAACACACATCGAAGAGCGTAATTTTTGCATTTGAAAATGCTGTAAAATCTATTTTTTTGTACACACAAACACTTTTATCACTGTAATTTAAATATATTTATTTAATTTTGTTGACATTTGCATGTTGAAATTTATCAATGTTTTGAACCATTTTTTCATTCAGCGAATTGCATTTTTTATACTATTTGGGATAAATTTTTTTAGTACCAAATAGAATAATTTCAAAAAAGTGTTTAGAAAATCAATATTTTTTGAGCTCAAATGTATTAAAAATGATTATAAATCATATTTTCATTAATTAATATAAAATTAATTGTACCTATATAACAACTAAAAATTCATGTTTAAAATAAAAATTTTGTATAATACTATTTGTACAACTATGTATGGTTTTGGTGCTGTGGCAAAATTTTTATTTTAAACCAATACTAATACAAAATGTTCTACTAATACATTCTTAGACTTAGGTTCTTGACAGCAGACTTAGGTTTTTGAAATTTCAGGTTGGCCTCTATATACCCTATGACATGTACTACTTTTGCATACATAATTAGTTATTTTATTTTTAGTTTTTCACAAACATTTTAATTTTTAAATCAATTAAACACATTATTTATTCAGAATTTTTATCAAAAACATCGTTTTTCATTTATTTTAATAAACACTCACACATGAACACCAATTTATTTTCATGTGCATGTATTTTTTGACACTTCATCTTATAAGATCGTTGTTATAAAATTTCTTATAACAACGCTCTCATAAAAACTCGTATAACATTGAGATAACTCTAATTTGAGGTCCAAACGTAACATAATTATCTCTGCGATTAAATTTGACAATCTCACCTCACATATTAACCCAGTGGTAAAAATACTAATTACGTAATCGCTGATGTAAGCAATATTTAGTAGCAGGTAGTGATGACGCTTTGGCTTATTTTCCTATTCAGATTTAACATAAGCGTGTCATAGGCTGTTTAATCTGTGCGCTCTCGCTTAAAAGGTAAGCCACGATGTCAGTACGTGTCACTACTGTGTGATTACATAATAAGTGGAACTGTAAGCAACTTGTTGTTGAAATAAAGCCCAAAAGTAGACCACGATTTTTTACTTTGTACATATAAGGCAGGAACCTGCAAAGCATATCACATATCTCAAATAAAAAATGTTGTATATTTCTATTAAAGATTGTATTTAATAATAATTTTTACTTTATTCTTTATTTTAGCTTGGGTTTACGCCAGTGCTTCAATATTTACACTCTCAGCATGTGGGCTTTTGGGAATATTATTAATCCCTTTAATGAAAACGGTTGCTTACCAGGAAATACTTAACTTCTTGGTAGCTGTTGCTGTAGGTACGCTAAGTGGCGATGCTTTAATGCACCTAATACCACACGCTTTGGCTAGTCAACACTCTGATCCAGAACCCCACGACCATCATCCTAAAGAGGAAACTTCACATAAGCATGACACGAGTGTTGTTTGGATTTGTGCTTGCGCATTTTTCACTGCCTTATTTATGTTCATCATTGAAACAATCTTGCCATTATTGAGAGGTGACAATGCCGAACAATCCCACGGACACAGTCACCATAATCACAGTCACCCACCTGCACAAAATATTAATGAAAAGCATCAGATAAATCATCAAATGCCTGCATTAAGCGCAGAAAAGACTACCGAACCTTCATCAGCCGATATACGAGAATTAAATATAATGTTAAACGAAACCAAAATAGACATGAAGAAACCATCAAGACCTTTAACGCCTGTGGCTTTCATGGTCGTAATTGGTGATGGTCTACATAATTTAACCGATGGTTTGGCTATAGGTGCTGCTTTTGCATCGGATCCGGTCACTGGCTTGGCAACAGCTTTTGCAGTTTTATGTCACGAACTTCCACATGAGTTGGGTGACTTTGCTTTGCTGCTACAAACCGGAGTCTCCATGCGACGAGCAATTTGTCTCAATATCGTCAGTTCAGTTCTAAGTTTTGTTGGCATGGCCATTGGACTATTGATAGCGAATTTACACACGAATATGACTCAGTGGATTTATGCGGGAACAGCTGGTTCCTTTCTTTACATAGCTTTTGCCGATTTAGTTCCAACCATGGCTATCCAAAGTAATGGTAAACTTAAGAGCTCATTAGTTCAAGTTTTAGGTATTATTATCGGTGGCCTAATAATGTTAGCCATTGCCATAAATGAAGAGGAATTGGAAGAATTATTCAACCAATAGTTAAATAATAATTGAGCGGGTGAAAAGCAAAAGGGTACAAGTGCAAAACTAAAAAATTTAGTCATATGCACGATTCTATACTTAATCCAATATCTATCACTTTACAAAAATTCAGACCTTTACGTTGACCTCAAAAATATTTTATATGAAATGCATGGGAACAAAAAACTTTGAAGCTTAATTAGTCAGAATTTTCTTTTTTGCACTTGTATCCCTTTGCTTTTAAGCCCCTCAATTATTATGACAACGCCTTTATTGTGCCAAATATTGCTATGTTATACAAAGTAAATAACCTCTCATTGTCTTAGTTATTAAGAAATAGTTTAAATTTTATCTTAAAGATTTTTAAGAAACAACATAGTAAACGAACAATTTAGTATTAAGTATACATGTAACGAATTTGTAAAATTAATTTTTCTAATTTTAAATAAAAAATTATGCATGTAATTAATTAAAAATTTTAATCAAGAAGATTCTCTAATACATACCCGTATTCTAAATAAATATTTTATCGTACTGGGCGAGTTCAACCAAAATTCCTACCGCATATAACTCCACGCCCCGTAACAAGTTTATGCAGCTGCGATCAGATAGACATTTTCAAAATTTCAGTTGGCAAAACTCGACCCACAAGCTCTGAAGAGCTCAATCAGTAATTGATATGATATGAAAACTGTGTAACTAATTGGTAACAGAAATCACGTATTAATCAATTTATGAGCATATGATTTATCCGTCCGACAAAATCCTACCTTTAACTATTGCCTAGTTGTAATAATGGGCCTAACTCGCTTTGGTGTACGTCTGTTCGGGTGGAAGTAACTTCCTGATGAGCACAAGCATTGGGTTCCCGTGGCAATGCAAGTTTATGATTAGAAAAGTAGACAGCGCCACGCCCATTCAAAGTAAATGTGCGCTTTAAATATTTTTACTTAACAGATTCCTACACGTATTTAAAAGTGGGCAGCACCATCCCCATAATAAGTAAATTTGCTTTTTTCAACTATTTCCACTTAATCGATTTCTATTCACTTTGCATACAAACTAGATTTTATAGACAATACAATTTTATACTTAAAAAAAGTGGGCAACACCACGCACATAACAGGTAAATTAGCGCCTTCAACTGTTTCTTATTACATAATAAATTATGAAATTAAATTTTTAAAGAAAATTTACTGACGACTACGGTTTTAGACCTACCAACTGTTTCTAATTAACCGACTCTTATGAAACTTTGGCCGCGAATTGGATTCTACTACCAACATAATTTTATAATTTAAGAAGTACATGAGCGTTTTTCACTATTTCTACATAACCGATTTCAATATAACTACATACATACTTATGTACACATACTGGGTTCATCTGAAAATACAATGCGATGATTAGAAAAGTAGGCAGCGTCACGCCCATAAAAAGTAAATATTAGTTTTCACCTATTTCTATTATCCAATTCCAATTAAACTTTGCACACAAATTTTATTTCCTGACAATATAATTTTGTGATTTACAAACTGGGCAGCGCCACACCCATAAGAAGTAAATATGCTTTTTCTACTATTTATACACGCAAAGAAAAGATATGGTTGTGGCATGGTTGCGTCAACAATGTCATATTTCCCGATATAGCTTATGGTTGTATCAAATAAGTTATTATTGTTTTAAAGAATTGTGAACCTTAATTAGTTTCGGACAAAAAACTCATGCTTACATTTAATCATGACATTATTATCACTCACATTAATAGTAACATGGTTGAATCACAACAATATTATTATTAAAAAAATTCGAGCCAAAGTCGTGATATATTTAAAAATTCAACAACAGTATGGTTCTATAACAATAAAATATGATTCTTGCCCATACTATTTTAAAACAGTTTACTTTCAATCAAGCTTTGGTTACAAATACGACATGGCTCTCTGCTTTCAAAAAAGTTTTGGTTCTATCCCTTGGTTGAATGCTTTTTCGTCAGTTTTTTGTTTTGCTATTTTTGTGTGGCGCTTGGTTTGAAAAAATAAAAATAATAATATATTACAAATAACAAAAATTGATAAATGCTAGCAATTAATATTCGGCCATGTTGTGAAAACCATTTGAAAACGAAAAAAAGGGTTCTTTTAATCGGACAATTTAGTGCATTCGTAGCTTAGTTCGGATAAAATATCTGAAACATTAAAATTAATTGAAAAGCTGCAATATTTTAAAACTAAATGGTTTTGTAAATAAAACATGTGTCAGCAAATATGTATGTACATAATATATCTAAGTGAGAATAGATAACACTTTTATTTCAGATTCCACACACCGACCAGTTAAAAAATAATAAAATTTTAACCATACATATGATTGTCTCGCACCATATATATGGTTAATTCAAACCATATATTGCAATATTGAACCATATATATGGTTGTCTCGAACCACATATATGGTTATTTCGAACCATATATTGTAATTTTGAACCATATATATGGTTGTCTCGAACCATATATATGGCTATTTCGAACAATATATTGTAATTTTGTACCATATATATGGTTGTCTCGAACCATATATAAGGTGAACTGAAACCATATATTGTAATTTTGATCCATATATATGGTTGTTTGGAACCATATATATATGGTTGTGTTTAACCATATTATATTTAAAACAGTTTGTTTTTAAAACATAAATTCAACCATATATTCAATCATAGTATGTTGCTCTTCGATTATGGTTGCCTCAACCATGTTTTTTCTTTGCGTGTACGTAACCGATTTCTATAAAATTTTCGGCACATATTTGGTTTTCAGTAGGCAGCAGATATAAAAAACTTTTATTTCAGATATGACCAGTAAAAAATAAACCGCGTCAAGGTGTATAAAATCTGTTGCAAAATTTCACAAACGCAATACTAAAAAGTAGAAAATAATTATTAAGAAAAAAATGTTTATAGTACTACGTTTATAAAACGGACTAAAAAGCATACAGTAACTTTTATAAGCATCATGAAGATTTAAAACACAATACAGATCCCGAGCCTATTACAAATTGTCAGGAAAATATTAGTATTTTATAAGCTTTTAATTAACTTGCAATCACTGTTGCCAGAAATTTTTCTTCTAAAATCTGCAAAATTTGGGTAAAAAATCTGCATAATCAGCCATGTCACAGAATACCATTCCGATCGGAAGTAGTTTCAATTCCGTAAGTTGCTTCTTCAGAAAACGAAAAACGAAAATTTTCTTCGTAATCAAACAACTTTTAAATTGCAAAGTGGAATTGAAAAACACTTTTCTACAGACTTCATTTGCAGTAAATATTATAAAACGTGTAAACTTTTAGGAGCGTCAAATAAATATTTGGGCATGAGCTTCCCATGTTAATAAAAAGCTTAATGTGAGCTTTGCATCTAAAAACAAGAGTAAACAAACGCCTCAAGGTATAAAAACTTTATCATTGTAAAAACGAAATACAAAATAAACGCAGTCTAAAGCACCAAAAATTTACTTTTTCGGAATGACAACTACGGAATCAAAACCAATCCGAACGGAGTCTGTGACATGGCTGAATATTTTTGAAATCTGAAAAAATCTAGTAAACTAAAAATTTTTTTTAATAAAATAGAGAATTTGTGGAAAAAATCCATAAATGTCATTTTAATTCTTTTCGATTAACAAAATTTTCAAAAAGCGGCTCAACTAATTTAATCTAATTTCAGACTGCCTAATTCATAATACATATCAAAGGAAATTTATTTTATATATCTTTGAAAAATTTTTATGAATACGAAAACTTGCCATCAGTATTATAATACTTCTCAAAAACACTTAGTTTGTTAAAAGATATTTCAAATGATATCCTAAAGTAAATAAGTTGTGTTATGAGCAGCGTGGCCATTTTAGCTCTTTTTTACGATATGACGTACTGTGTTTTCATATCGTAAGTTTTTTAAGAAATAACATCACTAAAGCTATGTACAGACGATTGTCAGTTCTTACAATATTGTAAGTAAAATGTGCTAAAAAGTTCTTACAATCGTGTGAACTGAAAATTTTTGTCTGACAACGTTGGCAGAAAAAGCATTGCCAGTCTATTTTAATATTACCTGCTGACAAAAAATTTTCAGAAATTTCACAATCGTGTGAACACATCGCGTTACCATTGCCAGATTATTGGCAGATAATTGTCAGACATTTTTTAATTGTTAGATGTGCGAAGTTTCTGCATCTGACAATGGCGTCATTCTCAGAGACTTTTTTATATTGGCAGCACTGCACACATCTTTTTTTAGGGAAAAATGAAAATAAGAGAAATCATGCAGCTAAAATAGTTAAAATTGCTTCTTTATGTTTAATAATAATTTATATTTTTACTTTTTAAAATTGACACAAGCACAGATGATAAATAATTGATGATTTCTGTTATATGATACGCGTCTGGCAGCGCCAAACACCACATCTGACAATTTTTGTATCTGACAATCGTGTGAACTGCCAATTTCTTTACTGACAATATTGTCAGATAAATGTATTGTCAGACAACTGTCTGCCAATAAATTGTAAGCTTTTCTAACAATTTTGATACAGCCGTGTGAACTATCAATTAGAGGTGGAAAACTATCGATGGCACTATCGATAGTATCGATATTTAAATTTTTTGTGACTATCGAGATTTTTACTCTGCAATCGACTATTATTTGAAAACAATCGATAATTTTTTGCCGCTATCGATAGTAAATTATTATCCACTACTATTGTTGTGCAAGACATTATTTTCAACGATCATCAGTTAGTCAAATTGGACTTAAAAATCGCTGAACTCACACATTTTTCTTATATTGAAATGTTACAAGGATTTTAGTTTTGTTATTTATTGTACTGCGAAATAAAGTTCTATTTTATTTAAAAACTTGTTTCATTAGCATTTTTACATACATATATTTAGTGCATTCTCTGAGAACTACAAAACTTTGATAGTATCACGATAGTATCTTCGATATATCGATAGTTTTTCTAACTTTTGATAGTTTAGAATCGATATATCGATATATGTATTTTTTCAAAATATCGAACATTTTCGATAGTGACACTATCGATAGTTTTCCACCTCTACTAACAATATACCTTGTACTGACAATTTTTTATTGTCAGTACATGGTCAGCACATTGGCAGATCTGACAATATTGTAAGATCTTACAACCGTCTGTACAGGGCTTAAGATATCCATACACGGTGTTGTTATATCGCAGTGCTGTCATATCGTAAGAAACTTACGATATGACAACACAGTATGACTTATCGTTTTTTGTCATATCGTAAAAAATAGCTAAATTTGGCCACACTGGTTATGAGCAATCGACAAATGTAAAAAAAATCAGATACGAACCGGCTCACGAACCTGATATACAAATTTTGGAAAGCGTCATAAGACAAAACAAAAAACTAAACAAAATGCGCTTTTTAATACATATAAAATGAGTTGTAAAAATTTTTGTTTTTATGGAATATCTATCTGATTGTTGGCGCTACGAATGCAAAAGTTTAATTGTCTTGCAAAACTTTTGAATGATGTATTCCATGAACAGTCATCGCTAGAACCACAAAATGTTTTGGGGTTTCTCATAAAAAAGCCATTTTTAATTTGAAGTGGGTAGCAAAACACGTTTTTCAATTTTCATATAAGATGTCGCTGTAATACACATATTTAGCCAATTCACAAAGTCTTCTAAAGTGATAAGTAATAAAGTACTATTTAAGGCCGAATAGCACTACTGTGAACGACCTGTTGTATTACCATATGAAAATTGTCATAAACCTTAAAAATAAAATAAAAGGTCCGTTTGTTTGCTGTTACACTAAAATGCAGTAAATGAATAAACTGAAAAATTTAGTCTCAAAAAAGCTGTTGCCCATAAAAATACGTGAAAGGAAAAATTTTTGAAATTAGTAACATTAGGGAAACACAACTTATGTAGAGTTGGAAAACAGAGACACTTTTGACTACTTAATTTTTTTTTCTTATGCATACTCGATACAATACTTGTTATAAGATGAAAGTTTTAGCAAAATGTAAATAATTGATTTTGCGTAATCTTTCCCATTTGTTTTTTAAATTTATTCAAAAGTATATAATCATTTGTTTTTCTAAGCAAATAGACTTAAAGACAAGTGCGGTACCAAGTAGTGAAGTACTTATCATTTTCACAACACTAAATAATTAAAGTAATACAAATAAAACAAAACAATTGGTTTCTAAAAATTTTATTTCCTATTTAAAGGTATATAATAGAGTTTCCACGCGGAAACAAATTCCCGGGAAATCCCGGAAATTTTTTAAAATGAATCCCGGGAAATTTTGTTCAGAAATTTTCGGGAAATTCAATTCAATTTAACTTTTGTGGATTCTATATTACTGTTCGTTGTATTGTGTAACAAAACCAGTATTATGAAAAAATTTTAGTAAAAGCAACGATTACGTCCAATGTTCTCTTTGTACACAGAAAAAATTATCACCAACAAAAGTTTGTCAACAAAAGTTTGTCTAAAAATAAATTTCAGTTTCAGTAAATGTTCTTTACATAATTAATGAATTCTTTGTTTGACTCTTATTTAGGACGCAAATACCAAAAACAATAAGTCTTAAAAAATCAACTCCGATGACGACATACACACAAATAATAACAACAACAATGATAGCAAAAGGGATGCGATTGAACCAAGTTTGTTTACCGAAGATTTTTAAGTGAATCAATTTGTTAACGTTGTTGTGTTAATTCTCATAAATTTTTTTAAGTCTTTAGACAAACAGTCAGACTTGAACATATATAACAAAGTGAAATTTCATAAATGCTTAATGGATAATCATGACCCAGACAAAAATTTTGTTTGATATATTACAAAAAAATCCAGTTAATATTTTGCTTAACATTTGTTAGTATTTTTAGACTAATTCTTTTATAAATTCATGCAAAAATATTGTTTGATATTTTTCAAAAAAAATCAGTGAATCTTTTTGTTTGATTTAGTAAATTGTTTTGTTTGCAATATGTAAATATTTTTAGACAAATTGTTTTATAGATTTAAACAATTTGTTCACTGAAAAAACACGATTTTTTTCAATGAAATTGTTGAGATATTTTTGTCTATATTTACAAATTTATTTGTAGGTCCGTTCCTAGACAAAATATTTAATATTTCATTGAATTCCTTTACAGAAAATGAAATTTAGTTTTTTCTGTGTATGAGAAGGCCTTCATGCAAAGGTGGAAGTACTATTGGCTTTCTGCGCCATTTACGACAAGTCCGCCATAAAATCGATGTTATAGAGGTTTTTCATGTGCTTCATACACCAAGCGTTCTAAAATGTTTTATATGCCTTTTAATGTTTTTTATTCCTTTGTGGAAAAGGTACAACAAAAAAATTATATCAGATATTAAAAAGATAGTTGTACAAAGCGTTAAACAAAGACAGTATCTTAATACCGATCCTTTGTTGCGACGTAGTGATATCTTAAAAACAAAGACAACATTTTTAAGTTACTGAAGGAAGAGTCCTCCTTAACGCCTTCCTTAATATAAACCGAACTTATAGCCATTAAACGGCTAATATCGGTCATATATCTGCTAACATTTGCACTTTTCCAAGCTTAATTTTTTCGAGATATATGTACATTCCTTTCCAAGCTTAATTTTTTCGAGATATAAGTACGTTCCTTTCCAAAAAACAAATTGTAGTTCTTGAGCTCGTTTGATTCAAATCACTAATTTTAAAAATTCCCGGGAATAAGGAATTTTATTTCCCGTTTCCCGGGAATGGAAAAAGTCCGGAAAATTAGAAACCCTAGTATATAATTATGTTAACAAAAAAAAACATTTATAAAAATTATTCATTCACTTCTTATTTTTTCCAGTTTTATTTCACTTTTTCGTTTTTCGATAATTTTTTCGAACGAAGGTAATATCGAAAATAAAAACTTGCGTTGAATTTGTTAACAAAAAACAGCTGACTAAATAGCACACTGAAAAAACATAGGCAACAAAATAATATTGTCATATTATATATAAATATGAAAAATAACAACAACATTTTTATGACAGTCATAATATTTTACGAAATACTACAAATAGGACGAAATAGTACACTTTGTGAATTGGCTAATTGTGTATGTATATAAGATCAGATTTCCAGTAGTTTTATTTGGCGAAATGACATTGTATAAAATTTAAGGTCAAAAATCTGCAAATCTTACTATGTAAATTTTTCTGTAAAACATCAGCAAAATGCAGAGAAATTTGCAAATCTGGCAACAGTGCTTGCAATGTATGTTTTCTTCGGGTTGAATCTTGCAACTAATTTTTGAAGCAGATATCTTCAACCGACTGAGCTGAAATTTTGTATACACGTTCAGTTTGGATGACAATGCATAGTTAACTGTGTGACGTCATTCTAAATCCAAGATGAGAGACACCCAAGATGGCGGACTAGCTACTTTTAATGCACTCCTACAATATGGGTATCAAATGAAAGGGAATGCGAAGAATAACTCGAAAAATAAAGTGACGTCAGTCAAAATCCAATATGGCGGACTTCTAAAACTTGAATCTCAATTTTGAAGCAGATATCTTCAACCGATTGAGCTGAAATTTTGTATACACATTCAGTTTGGATGACAATATATGGCTAACTATGTGTCGTTATTGTAAATCCAACATAGTGGAACTCCCAAGATGGCAGACTAGTTATTTTTTAATGTTCGAAATTAACCGGCAAACTACCTTGCAGCAATTATTAATGAGATGAACAGACTGAGAAACGTGTCCACCGACCACTAAAAAGTAAAAATTAAATTAAAAGTAAAAACCCTTTTTAAGAACCAAGTTTTTATTTAGATAAATGCGCTAAAAAGAAAATAAATAAACTTTTATTTTAAAACTTTTACTATCAACTTGTAACGTCATTACTAGGGATGTAACGAATACCGATACCGATATATCGGCGATACTTCAGATTTTCCGATACATCGGTATCGGCGATATTTTACTGTCGATACGACGATACTTTTAAAATTTTTTTAAATTAAATTCACTTCGTTATTTTTTTAAATCTTATTAATATCAATTTTAAAAATTAATAATATTTTATGCTGTTATTTTGTAAAAAAATATTTTTTTTTTGTTAATTTTACCATGAATTCAAATTCAAGTCGTTGTTTTTTAAATCTTATTCCAGCAAAAAAAAGATACTCCAATGAAAATGTAGAATTCGCGATCTAGAAGTATTGCAAATTTGGATAATTTCTAATTAGCTTCACATTTCCTTGCCATTGCAAGAAGTTCTGTTTTTCGATTACCAATCACCGAATTGGAAGCGATGCTAGGACAAATTTCTTTTTCGGTATTCTATAATGATTTTTCCTCTAGCAAAAAGGATAAAAAATTACCCATTTTCACAATTTTTTTAATGCGAATTTAAACTCAGAATGTATTTTCATGTAAATTTAAGTGAATAAATATAAACTTATAAGTCTTTTAATAATTAAGCTATTAAGTTATTTAGAAGAATAATAGTTGATAAATGTCCTTTAATAAAATCGATTTTTTTAAACACATGGCGAGTACTTTTTAAAATTATAAAGGAATTAAAAATTGTTTCTTGCTTTTCTACTAATTATCTGCATATTTTTAATATAGATTTTTTGGAAGCAAAGAAAATGTAGCTCCTTAAAAATTACTTCCAATGTTTTATCAATTTCAAATATTCTCTCTTATAATGTAATTTTGTATAATAAAAAAAATTGCACTTGAGTTTTGTTAATCTAAGCTTGAACTCAATTTCAATATTCGTATCGGTATCGGAATCGGTATCGGCGATATTTATTTTTAAATATCGGTATCGGATCGGCAAAACGGCGTATCGTTACATCCCTAGTCATTACACAATGCATATGATATAAAAGCTTGTCACGAGATTTACTTGTGTGGATAAACAAGTAAATTAAACAACTTGGTGTGATTAATTTTAGCTATTAAAATTGGTAAACTAAGTAAATACGAGTATCTAAATCTGGTGACAATCTTTTATATCATATACAATGTGTAATGACGTTACAAGATGATAGTAAAAGTTTATTTTTTTTTTCTTTTTAGTGCATTTAAATAAAAGCTTTGTTTTTAAAAAGGTTGTTTACTTTATTCTAACTTTCATTAATATGTAGCTATGAAAATAATTATAATATTTAAAACGAACAACATTATGCTAATGAAATACATAAGAGAGAAGCTATCAATAAGAAAACTTATACATCAGTCTATATCAATTGCTGTGATAAAAAATTAAAGTATCAAAAAAGTGGCAAGAATTACAAAAAGTATCACATTTGGGTACATTTTGTAAAAGTAGCAAAATAGTATCAAGCAGTCAAAAAAGTGGCAAATTGCTACTTTAGTAGCACCAACGGTAACGCTGACCACAACAAAGAAGTTGATGAATTTTTTGCAGTCGCTCTGCCGGCGTCATGTTCATGTCATGTTCAAGTCGATGGCTCGTGAAGACGTAGGGTAAAGGGCCGTGGCAATTTATCAAACTGTTTGATCAAATTCATGTATGTATTGGTAATATTTTATTTTGCTTAGCACAGCAACACATCAAATTCATATCATCAAACTTCATTTGAAAGTCGTTGTGAAAAAGAAAGAACATGTGATTTTTTGGCCGGAAATGTTTCATTATTTATTAAAAAACTTTTTGTTTAATTTTTAATTTTTATTCCATATGCAGTTCGAAGAAAGTTAAAATTTTGTGCGACATTCTTTTTCCGCATTTGGGTTTTTTTCTGTATATGTTTCAAGCAATATCTTGTACTAAGCATTTTTTTATTTCTATTGTTATATTGCTTCGATTTAACTCACCATAAAGCAGGCAAACCACGATAAACTTCAATAAATTAAATTTTGTTCATCCGTTTTTTTAAATAGTGCGTCTCAATAGAAATGATGTGGTCGTTGCGAAAACTAAACAAAAATGACATTTGAAAGTGGCGCTACTCGGTTCTGCTGTGTACGTTGGAAAATTAAGTTGATGTTAATTTTTCCATTGTTCCTTGGAATATTAATCATACCCAATTCTTTCTGAATATAACGTTACGAACCTTAAGGCTCAGTTAGCCGACGTTGATGTAGTTGCATGAGCTGATCGTTTCTGTCTCATAGCTTTTCAATATGAAAGAAACGATCAGCACATGCAACTACATCAACGTTACGGTCGGCTAACTGAGCCTTTAGCCTAACAATCAATTTAGATTCACAAAGCAAATACGGTCGAAATAATCATATTAATAGACATTTGAAGTAATTACACAGTCACACATCAAACAAGCTTCAAATTTCATCATCGGCGTGAGGTTTTTTGCACAAATACAGTCAAAAAAATCTGTTTGATCAAATAGTTTGATAAGTTGCCATGCCGCTTAAGATTTTGATGATTTCATCATGCATTGAAATTGTTATTCACATGTATAACGCAAAAAAAATGTACAACTAGTTAAATTTGGAACAGTTATATTACTAGTTGTAACGTTACTAGTCACCAAAGGACTGTCATTTTACTAGTTGTAATGAGGCTAGTAACGATACTAGTCAAACAAGAACGTTTTGGAACAGTCATACAACTAGTTGTAATAAGTAGAAAGTGGCTTAGTGGACAGAGTACATGCCTTGAAATATGAGGACTGTGGGTTCATACCCCGGTTGAGCCAAATATTATTTAATATTTAAAAAACTATAAATAAAGAAACTAGTAAGCGCACTAGTCCATAATAATTAGTATTTCAACTAGCATATAACTATGTACAAATGAACTAGTTGGGCTTCTATGACAATCTAATGTTAAAATCGATAGTTCGATATATGGAAAAAGGACAGTTAGACAACTAGTCTGAATAAAAAAGCAACTAGTATATTTCTAACCACATACTAGTCATTTTGTCTGCAGGGATACGTTGTGTAAAATAAACACCGTAGTGGTGAATGCTTGAATTAAATATGTGTGAGTCGATTGCCGAACATGCTTTATTCACATCATACATTAAAATTTGTATTCCCATTTTATAATGCAACAAAACTCAATGTTTGATTAAACCAATGTTGATCACCAGGGCAACCAAATATATGATATATCATATTTTTTGCTGGATGTCTTACAAGCATATAAGGTAGTTATTTATCCGTTTCAGAACTTTTTACGAGTTTTGGCATCGATTTGTTAGAGCATATTTTTGCATATTTTGCCCGTAAGGGCATATTTTATCATATTTTACTTTTAAGAGCATATATTACTGTTAAGAGCATTTTTTTTTAATTTTTGTTAATACTATATTCTAGCTATTTTTTATGTGTAATTGAAAATTTTACAACCAGATGGCGTTCAGCGAATCGACTACGGCGAACTGAATTCTCTACTAACATAACCAAGACGAATTCACATCCAGAAAGCCCTGCAAGCGAATTTACTACGGCGAACTGAATTTGCCACTAACATAAACAAAGCGAGTTGACAACCAGGTCGCGCTCCAAGCGAAGTGGCTACGGCGAACTGAACTAGCCCATGACATTACCAAGGCGAATTTAAAACCAGGTGGCGTTACTACGGCAACAAAGCAAATTCATAACAGGTAGGCTCGCTTTAATTTGGTTTGGAAAATAACCATTTTGTTTGTAAAAAAATGTACTGAAAAATATGACAATAAAGCATTTGACATCCAAATACCCTAGCAACTGATGTACATCGGAGTGAATTGACGTACGTATGAATGTCAAGGCAAATCCAGCTGATCCTACAGATTTGGTGATTATTTTTGCTTTTTTCGCCGCTTGTATTTTTGATCTGGTTCGCATGTCAATGCTTTCTTGGCATATTTTTCAGTACTTTCTTTGACACACAAAGAGGGTATTTCCCAAACCGAACTCAGGTGAGTCTACCTGTTATGAATTGCCTTGTATGAATGTATGCTTTTTCGCAAGGCGAATTCATACCAGGTGAAAGCACCACTAGAGGCATTGATTCACTATCCTGCACGATCACACGTTTCATTCACATTAACATTTTACAGACTTTAAGAAATCGCATCAAAATGGCGTTGTAGGTGCCACACTATTATACAATAAATTCAGTAAAGTGCGACTTTGGCACACGAAAGGGTTCCGTATGAATACACATATGTATAGCCCTTTTCGTTTTTGCCCCCGTTTTCATTTCGGCAGTTTTATCGTTGCGGTTTTTTGGTTTTTGTTTTTTTTATTTATAAAGTTTTTTTTTCGTAGTTTTGACTTTTTTCGATTTTAGGGATTTTTTTCGGTTTTTGGTTATTTTTTTATACACATTTTTCGTTCTGGAGATTTTTTCGGTTTTTATCGATTTTATTCAGTTTTGGCGCTTTTATTTTCGTTTTGGTGATGTTTTTCCAACAATATTTTCTTCGAAGAAAAATTATATGAAGCATTTGTGTCTGCTGACATCCCTTTGTACAAACTTAGAAATGAAAACATTAAAAAACTTTTCGAAACTTTTACGGATTATAAAGTTCCATGTGAATCTACCCTTCGTTCGAAACACGTCAACAGACTTTACACAAACTGCATCGAAAGTATAAAAACTACACTAAAAAATCAATATATATGGGTATCGATTGACGAAACAATGGATGGCAAAGGAAGAAATGTAGCAAACGTTATAGTTGGAATAGTGAGTTCTGATAAAGAAACTATAAAAAAAAGTTTTTGTTAAACTCCGTAACCATAAATAAAACTAATCATTCGACAATCGCAAAACTTTTTGATGATTCTATTAAAATCTTGGATGTTAACTTTAATAAAGAATTGGTTTTACTTTTTGTAACAAATGCTGCTCCATACATGGTGAAAGCTGCCAAATCCATTAAAACATTTTACCCAAAAATTACACATATAACATGTTTAGCCAATGGTCTTCATAGAGTTTGTGAAACTATAAGGGATCATTATGTAAATGTGGACAAAACAATTTCTAATGTTAAAAAGATTTTTCTAAAAGCACCATGCACAGTAGAAGTATTTAAAGAAATGTATACGGAACTTCCTCTCCCTCCTGAACCAATAACAACCCGTTGGTGTATATGGATTGAGGCTGTAAGTTATTATACTACCAACAACGAAAAAGTTTTGAAAGTTGTAGATAGTTTGAAGGATGATGCTCAATCCATTAAAATTGCAAAAGAAGCTTTACGTAAATCTAAAACAAAAACAGATTTAGTTTTATTGCATCGAATTATGGATTTATTGCCAACAATATCAAAAAATTGCAAACTGCTGGTATTTCCCTAAATAAAAATAAAATAAAAAGACTGAACGACACAGTTAAAAGATCGACAATGTACCTGACTTCGATTCTAAGCATATTGTTCAAAATAAGTTAAAACGTGTTGTGGATAAAAACAAAGGGCTTGAAACAATACAAAATATTTGTAGTCAGCTCAATGGTTCTAAAGTGAGCCCAACTTCAGAATATAATGTGGGCGAAGTATTGTCTTTTAAATATGCTCCAATGAATTCAGCGGATGTAGAAAGACGTTTCTCTGTTTATAAAACTATTTTTAGAAGCAACAGACAGAACTTTCTTTTTGAGAAATTAAGTCAACACGTCGTAGTTTATTGCAATTCCAACATGAATTAAGCTAATATATTTCACAGACTTATACTTGTACAAATTTTCTTACAAAGAAAGTTTAGTTTATATTTTATCTTACATATACTAGTATTATGTGATATATGAATTCCAGTATTATGTGATATATGAATTCGTGATATATGAATTCGATAACGTGTTTATTTTTTAATTTATTTTTCATTATGTTTTTAAATAAAATTTTATAATTTAAAAAAAAAATAAAACTTTCTTAGAGCATATTTTTTAAATTTTAAGAGCATAATTTCTGTTTTTACAGCATTTTTTATGCGCATAAACCCCTTTTTTAGAGCATATTTTTGGTTGCCCTGTTCATCACTGTTGGGATTTGTGGTACAATTGTACCAATTTTGGTACAATCGCAAGTTGAATGCTACGCTGGTACACTCAATATATTTCCGGTATAATGGCCTAATTTCAAATAAAAATATTGGTAAACTCCTTTTATTTTATCTGTTAAATTTTTTAATTTTTTAAATTAATAATTCCTATTAAAATGCTTATGAACTAAAATTAGTTGTTATGAAAATGTTGACGCACAAATATCGCACTTATAACCAGTTATATGCAAACTGAAACAGTTCAGTTAATTGCAGGTTAGAAAAAATCATCCTTGCAAACATTTTACATAAATCCTTTTGCTATATATATATATATATATATATATATATATATATATATATATATATATATATATATATATATATATATATATATATATATATATATATATATATATATATATATATATATATATATATATATATATATATATATATATATATATATATATATATATATATATATATATATATATATATATATATATATATATATATATATATATTGTTACGAAATGAAAATGCAGATTCAAATGTAACGGCACAAACTGACAACCCGATCATTATCTGCTTTATACCCCTAAATCACTGTAATAAAATCAAAACCTGGCAACCAAGTACCACAATTAAACTTGGCATCACTCGACAACTGCCAATAGAATTCAAAATAACGGAAAATGGAAGTTTCCGGAATCTTCAGGAAACGGTAGCTAGAACTTTCAAGATTATTCGAGACTGCTTAATCGCAATTACAAACAGTGACATTAAACTTAAACTGCAAGAGATGTAGACTTGATGACAGCGTAATTTGTTAAGTTGCAAGCATTAGAGTATGTGTGTGTGCGAAGATAAACAAACAGAAGAATAATCTCATGCATCTACACACGCACATACATTGCACCATAGCAAGACCAAAATGATCATGCCGTGCACTTAAAGATGAAAAGAGACCTGAATTACAGTACAGTTAAAGATAAAGAGAGACGGCTGTATTCCAGAAAGTTAGCGAAGTTACCAGAAGGTTTTATAATTGACTATATAAGGGGAGGCTGCCAGACGACATGGAGAAGTGTGTTTTTAAACTTAGACGAGTAAACATCGCCAAGAATAGTTAGTGTGTACATCGCGTTTAGTTGTACGTGTTTTTAAAGTAATAAATAAAGTGTTACTGAGAATTTATTTGTAAAATAAATATCCGTGTTTTATTTTATTGCAATTCAACGAATCCTGTGAAAATAATAAAACCGTTTTTATGTAAAGGACTAAAAACGTAACAATTGGTGTCAGAAGTAAAATTGCAAAATAAAATAAAAAGGACATTATTAATTAATAAAAAGGACATTAATAATAATAAAAAGGACAAAAAAAAATAGAAGCCATGAAGTTTGAAGAGCTAAAAGTTGAGCAGCTAAAAAAAAAGAGCTGAGTAAGCTGGAACTGCCAACAACAGGCAATAAAGTGGAACTTCAGAAGAGGCTGATAGATGAGTTCAAGCAGCGTGGCATCGACATCGGGACATACGAATTTGAGGATAAAGAGGAAATAGAGGTATGTACTCGTGCCACGACAAGCAACATGGATTTAAGCACAATGTTCGCCGCTATGATGGAAAAATTTCAAGAAGTTAAAGAAACATCTAGAGGTAACAATGAGAGAATGCTAGCTGAAGTTAAGGCTGAAGTTCAGGTGACATCTAAGGCCACAAATGAGAAGCTAGTGGAAATTTCTGAGGCCATAAATAGAAGAGTAGATGGCATTGAGGTACAAGTCAGCAAATTTGACGAGAAACTCTCAGAACTAGAGAATAAACTTCATAGCCTAGAAATTGGTGGCGTCGAAGTGCATGTAAAAGATGTGGACGAGAAATTGCATGACTTGGAAGCAAAAATTGTTAATCTTCAGTGTCAAGGAGGGCCAGTGAGAGTTATTCCAGAGGCTTCGAGCAGAGTAAAGACGCCTTGTTTCGATGGCAGCGCACCTTTGAACATCTTCAAGTTCCAGTTCGAAACAGTTGCCAGCAAAAATGGTTGGAACAGTGAAGAAAAGGCCATAGAGCTGATTTTGGCCTTAAAAGGAGCCGCAGCAGAAGTACTTGAAACCGTACCAGGGAGCTGCAGAAATAATTTTGATGACATAATGGCGGCACTGCAGCGGAAATATGGTGGCGAACATAAGCAAGATATATACCGTATGGAATTGCGATGTAGAGGACAGAAGCCCAATGAGTCCCTACAAGATTTCGCAATGGAAATCGAACGGTTGGTGCAACTATCTTATCCTGGCGAAAATCACCCATTGCTGGAGCAGCTGAAAATTGATTCCTTATTGCGTGGCATTAGTGATCCTGACGTGAGGTATGCAGTATATGCGACACCGAAGCCTACTTTTATAGAAACCGTGACATATGCTTTAGCACAGGAGACCGCAAGGATAATTTCTAAGCCGCAAGCGTATATGGTCCGAAATCTGGAGGTGATTACCGAGAAAGAAGCTAATTGGGAAAAGGACATCAAAGAGGCAGTAGTGCAAGCATTGGCTTTAAATAAAAACAAAGTGCGAATAAAATGCTATAGCTGCGGAGAGAAAGGCCATATCCAGCGCAACAAGAAAGCAAACAAAATCTGTCTCGCCATCATGGAATAATAAATGGAAGAGTCATCAAAAGTCTCGTTGTGATGGCTGTTATCAAGAGCGACAACAGGAGCAGTGTCATCAACCTGAAGCACGTAACGAAGACAGACGGCATAAAGAAATAAGAGAGCGTCTGCGCCTGAAGGA
>OY101451.1:37315179-37407679 GCA_956483635.1 Panzeria rudis | reverse complement strand
TTCCGCCCAATACAAAACGATACAAAATATCATGTTATTTAATTAATTTGAACAAAAAGTTAATAGCAATTCATGAGATCTATTAAATAAGTTTATGAATGCATTAAAGGTCGGTTAAATAATTATAAAATTTGAGGCCTTTAGCCGTGCCACATTTTTTTTAATTTAAGTAAAACTCAATTTTTTTATTGTATAACGTGTCATTAGTAGCCACCCGAAGAAAAATGTTTACTAATTTCATACTTTTTAGTAATCTCTCTAGCTTCTTAAGTAGAAAAGATATTGGAATGATTTTTGCTTTATTTTATAGGGCACTAATGACCATTTCAGACTGGTAAGCAAAACTGAACTGAAATAATTAAGTGGCGGAAAAGTTACCACCTAAAAATTACACTTTTTTCTCGTTTTTAAAGATTTTTAATTGAACCCTGATGCGTGAACCCTGTTCTACATAAAGCTCTGATATTTTTGTTAGTGAAGAAGGAGGCCTTCTGATACCTTGACATAACTTTCATTGACATAACTTTCAAATAACAATCTGATATTATCAGAAGATATAGACCAGTACTTCTTTATTATGCCTACTTAGTGCCGTTTTGTTATTTTCAATAGTTTACGAAGTATGATTTGTTTAAAAGCGCAATTTTTATGAAAATATGGGTAAAATACAACGGGACCAAAAATTTATAATAATCTAATTTTTTTTGTAGAAAATATATGTTTGCTATGTCCACTTAGTGACAATCTGTCATTTTCATTTGTTCACGAATTTTGATTTTTTGAGAGCTGCTCTTAAAAAATGTGCAAATAATATATGATACAAATAAAATGGGCTCAAAAATACCTTATTTTTCTTTGATTTACATATTTGTCTAAATAATAGCAGCACTGAAAATGGGTGCTTACAAAGAAAAATTGTCATAGTAATATTTAAAAAATCCCGGGAATTCCCGTACAATTTTCCCGGGATTTATTTCCCGAAAAATGTGCGGGATCCCGGGAATTTTTTCCCGGGAAATCCCGAATGAAAAACACTAGATTCAATACATTTTATATTAAATACAAAAAGACAGAACACTTCATTTCGCAGACGAGCTGGTTTCTGGAAGAAACGGAGTAGGGTAATATCGCTACTAATCAGCTACAACGGCAACAGAAGTATATGTGTATGGACCGCTTTATTAATATTTAAAGCAATACTAAATAACAATAACAATAAATTTTATTAAACATTTTATTCCAAATTAACAATTATTTAGATGAAATGTACTTAAATGCTATGTCGCTTGTAAGAATATATGACAACAAAATTTTACAATTTAAAAATACAGATTATACCTAGTACTTGGAATAAAAACACCGTATACTTAGAAACATTTTAAGCCAAATGCATATGCAATTCTTCGAATGGTTCATTTGGCTGACGAGCTGGATTCTGGAAAGAAAAAAAAATTGTTTATTTATCTGTGTAGTTTTATCATAACATCTTAAGGCTAAAAATCGTATTTGGAGATATTAACGATTTAATGTAAAATCTATTGTGTTGGAGTTTTAGAAAATATTTTTCCCCAAGAAAAAGTTTCACTATTTTTTAAAGCAAAAATATTTTGTTTGGAAGTATGTTTTTTTCGTTGTTTTGTATTTAAAGTGTTTTACAAAATGAAATTAAGAAAAAAAAAGATGTACTAATTAGATTTAAGAATTTGCTGCGAAAGAGAGACTAGTGTCGCAAAATTCGTTAGTGGACATAAGCGCTTCTGATCAAATTTAAGCCAGAGACCCAAAATAACAATTAAAATTATTTTTGAATTGAAAAAATTTCAGTAAATCAACAAATATTTTCATATCATTATTGCTGATAATAATTACTTATAAAATTTATATTTATACGTTGCTTTATTTTTATTTTTATTTTCAATTTTTATTTTTTACGTTGTGTGATAATAGTTATTTTTGAAAAATAATTTTTTCCGTTGCTCATAACTTTTATTTTCAACGTTTATTTTTTTACGTTGCCTAATAATTTTGTTGGAAAACAATTTTTTACGTTGCTAATGAAATTTATTTTCAACATTTATGTATCTTTTTATGGTATTTAATAACCATGGCAAGCTTTAAAGCAAAGTCCTGCGTTTCTAATGCTGACTTTAGACGACATGTATTTTACATCTGACTTGTCAAATTTCCCACTGCAAAAGTGATACATGTCGTGTGAAACATATGAAACATTGTCAGATGACATTTACAGAAGCAAAGTCAGATGAAAAATTTTCAATTAGAGCGTGTTCTATTTTCATCTGACAAGGCATCTGACATCAGCTGTATTAAATTATCAAAAGTGTGGTTTAGTTGAAAAAACATTAAAAAGAAAAGAGCGCTTTATATAATTACGAAAATTGTGCAAAAACTCAGCTGTTGTGAACACTCAGAGGTTATGTCAGATGTAATTGCACATGTACGTGTGAAAGCAAATATTATAAACCGTCTGTAAATTGACAATTTTGACAAACATGCGAAGTTACATATGTCTCACACACCTAACAAGCCATATGTAAAAAACATGTCGTCTAAAGTCAGCATATGCATTACCACGTTAAGTTACCGCTGAGAAAATGATAAAGGCAAAAAAAAATATCTTACAACAGTAAAATTCGCAAAATTTTCCTTTTCTTCCTTTCCAAAGAAACCCAGACCAAGGAAAGCATTAAGGAACGCTTTTTCTAGAGTACAGTTATCACTGCGTTGCAATAAAGGATCGATATTAAGATACCGAATTTGCTTAACTCTTCGTGCAACTATTTTTTCAATGTCTGATATAATTTTTCTTGTACCTTTTGCACAAAAAGTGACGTAATGCCCATGGACATTATGTCACTTTACATTATGACCAGAGTAGGAAATAAACTAATTGAACCGTTTGCTTTCGCTTTGTTTTGTATTTTTCAATATATAAAACAAAAACAATGAGAATGGGCGCGTTCATAAGACGTAGCTGTTGAGCTCAACTGTTTTAAAACTGTTGGCAACTGTTCCGCCCAACAGTTACGTCTTAGAAACGGCATGACGGATACACTGCAATATGAACAGCTGATAAATGTATACAATTAAAAACAGGCACAAAAGACATAGTTGAAATTAACTAAATTCATTAGTTTAGCACTCAGTTTTGAGTGCATTTTGGTTCCATAAAATATTCTATAAAAATGTTATCCAATGCGAGTCAGCACCATAGGAATTGTCCATTTTCATTTTAGTTTAAAATTTTCACCACAAAGCAATAAACACTGCAATAAAATAAGACGGCTGCGCCGATAATTTTTTTAATTCAACGCTAAGCCGCCACCGTGTTAAAAAAAAATTGTCAACATTATATTATATTAAATACTATGTAGTAAGTAAACAACAAAATAAACATATATTCAGTTATCTTAGTTTAATGTAATAAAACGTGTTTTAAATGTGATGAAATATTTTTAGCATATCATAATCAATTGGAAATGAAACACGAATGTTTGCTGTATAAATATTATTCAAAAAAATATAAGTAAGAAAATATGTAAGCATCCGTCTCATGTGCATTCGTCGCTGTCTCATTGACGATTAAATGAAAAGAGGGTAAAGGCCGTGTCAGATAAAACTTTGTCGCTTTGCGTGACGTTTCTAACTTTGATAGAAAAGTGTAAAGCAAAAGGTGTATGACACAATGAAAACTTTGACAACACTCGCGCATTGATCGTTTACCAAAAAAGTAGTTGATAATTTTGCTATTTATATATATATTTTTTATAAAAATAAAAGTCAATTATGTTATTTTAGGATTTATTATAAATAAATAAATGCCACATACATATTTACCTCTTATTAAAACAGATTCAAACGCGCAATATGTTTCGTTTGGCAATATAATAAAAGAAAATTATTCCAGCTGATTGTCAAAGCAAGCAAAAAGATGAGAGTTGCCGAACTTTTCGCTTCACGCTGCGTTAAAAGTGCTTTATGTGGCATGTTTCGTATAAGTATGTACATTTCATCTTAGATGTCAAAGCGAATCTGTAACGCAACGCGAAGCAAAAGTTTTATCTGACATGGCCTTAAAGGCCGTGTCAGATACAACTTTGTCGCTTTGCGTGACGTTTCTAACTTTGATAGAAAAGTGTAAAGCAAAAGGTGTATGACACAATGAAAACTTTGACAACACTCGCGCATTGCTCGTTTACCAAAAAAAGTATGTAGTTGATAATTTTGCTATTTATTAATTTTTTTGTTATAAAAATAAAAGTCAATTATGTTATTTTACGATTTATTATAAATAAATAAATGGCACATACATATTTACCTGTTATTAAAACAAATTCAAACGCACGATATGTTTCGTTTGGCAATATAATAAAAGAAAATTATTTCAGCTGATTGTCAAAGCAAGCAAAAAGATGAGAGTTGCCGAACTTTCCGCTTCACGCCGCGTTAAAAGTGCTTTATGTAGCATGTTTCGTATAAGTATGTACATTTCATCTTAGATGTCAAAGCGAATCTGTAACGCAACGCGAAGCAAAAGTTTTATCTGACATGGCCTTAAGGATACGTGTGAATACTCTCAGCACAATTGTGCTATGAAACGCCGACCAATGTTTTACTTACCTGGCCTTTACACATGCAAGTGCAAGTTCGAAAAACTCAATACACTCAAACTTTTCTACTAACACACTTTTGGTTCCGCTATGAGAAAGACAGAGAAACGAATACAAATTGCTTTTTCGTTGATAATACGTACACAGAACTTGCATGCAAGAACTTACATGTCTAAACGCAGGGTTACATAAGTATATACACATTTGAGAACATTTGAATACATAAATGCATAAATCGAAGTTTATGCTCTATATTTATCAGCACTTCAAAAATCATTTAAAATGTTGGGGAAAACTTTTTAAACTCATAGTTTTGTCGTTTATACTTATAAGAAAAGGTTTATAGCAAACGAATTCATTAAAAAGTAGTTCTTCATCATCTGAGAACCCAAAAACAGTTAAAGTTCAACCGATTTCGTTGACGACGAGGTAAACAGTTACAGTAACCCCTAATAAAACCATTATGTATATAAATAATTCCGTTCTATGAACAAACACACAAACATACATAACATGCTTAAACATATAGGGCTGTAATCATAATGAAAATTTGTGCACTGCATATCTACTGGGTTATTTATAATCTATAGATAGACTCTGCATAAGCAGTGTATAACTAGTAATTTACTTTTTTCATTTTGAAGCAACTGTCAAAAAAACTGCTTTATTTAATAAAAAAATTTATATACATAATTAATTTTTGAATGATTGATATACTTTGGATACATTAAAATGGTTCGGAAACATTGATGCCAACTTTGGCTCTTTTTTACGATATAACAAAAAACGATATGACATACTGTATTATCATATCGTAAGCTTTTTACGATATGACAACACTAAGATAGACATACACGGTGTTATCATATCGCAGCGTTGTCATATCGTAAAAAACTTACGATATGACAATACAGTATGTCATATCGTTTTTTGTTATATCGTAAAAACGAGCCAAAGTTGGCATCAATGTTCGGAAAACGTAACACCAACTCTTCTTCCACACTATTAAACCGTTCTGGTTGTGTACCTCCTTCCGTCTGCCGCATTTGTTTAACAAATCTTAAATTTTTAATTTGATTTTTAATAAAACAGAGATGTTAAACTTTTTCTTAGACACTGGATATAAGAGTATCATGAATAAACTCCAACATAACGAGTAGATAAGCTCAATATGTATTTTAGTTATGCACTGGATATGTTGAGTACATAGGCAGTGTATAAGTTTTCATTATGAATACGGCTGTTAATACTTTCACTTTTCTGCAGTCACATTTCTTATATAAATCCATTGACACCCAAATAACAAAATTCCAAGAATGCTTGTCATCAAGAATATAGTAATTTTATTTAGACCAATGAGCCATTAAAACTATAACAGAATGATTTTGCAATTAAAACAAACAATTCACGGAAATCAATTTTAAGTTGTACAGTAAAATTCGCTTATAGTGCACTGCCTCATTTGCACCCTTTTTGTGGACTATAAGGACTATAAGGTGGACTATATCTTGACTTTTATATAAGCCAATTTGTGGCTTATATGCGAATCTTTTAACAAAGAAAAATAAAACTAACGTTAAGAAATTACTTCGTTATTTACTCAATTCACAAATATTGCAATTAAGATTGCTAAAATACAGTATTTATCGGTTATATGCATTTCCAAATTTGCACGATTTTTGGTGCATATAAGCGGAAAATGCTTATATAAAAAATATTTGGGTGTATTTTATATAACAAACGCATAAAAACAAGTGCATAAAAGCGGTAAATGCTTATAACAGCCGTTCATATAAGCGATAAATACTTTAAAAACAATTTTCACTACAATATGAGTAATATTTTCATAAAATTATGATTACAAAATATATTACAGTACTTTTCGCTTATAGTCACAACCTTTAGTTGCACACAAATTGTGGACTATATCGCTAATGTGACTATAAGCCTAATTTTCATATATGACATTCGGAGGCATATAACCAAATTCGCATACAAAAGTTAATAACAAGGTATTTCATCACTGGTACAAAAGACTAAAAGTAATATTTTCTTGTAGTGGAGTGTTGGTGACAGGAATACTAAACGATTCAATGCTTTCATAGTAATTTTTTAAATGGTTTGTGGCTTCAATAACTAAACAATTTAGTAAATTTTTCGATTGTGACTATAACGCAAATTGTATGTATGAATTTCTGTCTGAACCGAAGATAGATGGCATATATGCCAAATGTGCTTATATCGCTATAACGTGAATATTTTCTATGAAATTTGGTAATGGAAGCAATAAATACAGATAAAATGGACTATATCGATAATGTGACTATAAACGAAAAGTACCGTATTTTTGACTTTTGCATTTTGGATTATATCTTCCATAACTTGTATATTGAGATATTTCAAACCAAATCTTGGTGGCGTATAAGCGGAAATGGACTATAAAACTAATGGACTAAATAAAAAATATTTTGCAGGTATTTTACTTATAGATGACAGAAAAACTAACATTTTGGAATATATCGCTAATTCCACTATAAGCGGTGTGGCTTATAAACGAATTATACCGTAATAAAATAAATAACAACTTTAGACCAATGAACCATTAAAACAATAACAGAATGATTTTGCAATTAAAACAATTCTCGGAAATCAATTTTAAGTTGTAATAAAATAAATAAAAACTTTTAGATTATTTAGCAATAGTCCTTAACAATTAATTTTTAAGCATTTTACTTTTACTTGACAATAATTATAAAAATTAGTTCTTACATTTTTGTTATTATCGAATAAGCATTTATTTTGTATTTAAATAGAAGAAAGTTATAAAATAAGTCAGTCATAAGCTTTTATTCAATAAAATAAAGTGATTAAAAAAATAATTAGTTTTTTTTTAAATCCAAATCGCCCTGTATTTTTCTGTAAACGACATTGTAGCCGACATAGTCGTACCCGACATAGTCATAGGCGACATTGGCGCTTTTTTAATCTTGGACGACAAAGGCGACATTTTCACTTATATAATCATTGACGACAATCTGAGCGACATTGTCGCACTTGGTCGAAAAGTTCATCGATGATTTGTTCCGGCTGTCCGACATTTGTCGTCGAGAATTTAACATTGTCGTGCACCCGTCATTGACGATATCTTAAAGACGTGGCCAAATGGGGTAAGTGCATACATATCGTGCTATAACCGCCAAAAAAGCTTAAGCGCCATAAAGTAAATTTTACAGGAGAAGTATTTTTTAGTTATCCTTGGTTTAAATCGAAGTAGGGCCCTTATATTGCCTATATAGGATTGTAGTGGACTGTTATATCTAATGTTAATAGTTTTAAAAATTTTTCTATAAGACAACGCATGTTTGTAAGGGTTAAGATATTTTAAGATATTATTGATGCCATGAAAACTCAATTAATTTAATCAAATTATTTTAAAACTAGTAATTATTATCTTTATCAAGCTGTTCTTTAAGCGTTCCATTGAGGTCCTTGGCGTTTTTGACACTAGTTTTGCTCTACTTGCAAAAGAGAATTTTAGCTTAAGCGACACATTGCAGTTACAAAAGAATGTAAACAAATTAAAAATTTAAAGAGAAAATGCACTTAAGCTAAAATTTCTTTTGCTGTATTTTCGTATCGGTACATGGCAGGACTTTGAAACTTTGACAGATAGTCCGATTTATCGTAAATAATCGATTTTCGTCCAAAAACGATTTTCGAAAAGCATGTCGCTTGAGCTTTTTTGGCGGTTATGGCTCGATATGTATATGCGAAATTTTATAACAAAATATATGGAAATTTTTTACAAAATAAACAATATATCGCGACCTTAGTATTGTTTTGGCCCACCGACCATTTTAGAAAAAAATTGAGTTAAGTATTGGGTATATATATTTTGAATACCCTCTTTCAGAATCCAAAAACTGTTTCGCTAAATTGACCCTGGTTTCTGAGATATCAAGCATTCATTGTGTTCGATATCATCATTTTTGATAAATTTTTTGTAAAAAAAAATGTTTTCTTAAATAAAAAAATAAAAATCAGAAATCAAGTAAAATAGCAAGTTTCATCAATATTAACTTTTTTCCATATGGAG
Source organism: Panzeria rudis (assembly GCA_956483635.1). Classification (NCBI taxonomy): domain Eukaryota; kingdom Metazoa; phylum Arthropoda; class Insecta; order Diptera; family Tachinidae; genus Panzeria; species Panzeria rudis. The sequence continues at coordinate 37,398,955 of OY101451.1, read as the reverse complement.
CAACAAAAGCTACTTTTTACAAATAAAATTAAAAAAAGTGGTTACTGGAGCACAAGACAAGATATTTTACTTTCAGTAAAAATATGTTAATTTCTAATCGGATTGATGAAAATTCACAAAAATGTAAATTTTTCTTCCAAACATATGACGGAAGCAGTGGTGACAATACAAAAAAATTCTATCGGATATATATTGAGAAAACTTTATGTAAATCTTCTTTGTTGTTTTTCTCCATTCCGATTTTTTGGCATATGGGCCAAAACAATACTAAGGTCGCGATATGTATCGTCATATGAATTCATAAAAGCCCTAAGTTACATTGAAATAATTTTACAGGTGAAGAACAAAAAACTCTTTAATATGAAAAATTAACCCATGAACAGGTCATGAATACATATAATACTAATTTTACATGGACGAATGAAGGAGTAAAGCTTAGGAAGAGAGTCGTAATAACATTTATTTTTATACGGCGCATCATAATCAATCAAAAACTCGGTTTTGAAAATTTTTTAACTTAGGGCTTTTCTGAAATCATATGACGATATACATATAACATTCAGTTTGAATTGTAATATTATAATCGTTTTTACATTTTTCTCTGTTAAAATAATTATTATATTAAAAATCCCCCTTTTCCAACCCTGATATTAAACATGAAAATAAACACATTCCTATATACACACTGTTAGTGAAGTATACATACATACGACTGAAATTTTTTTGTTTTTTAATAATATATTAGTAATATAGTTCCATCTATTTCATTATCTTTGAAAGTATTTAAAAGGGGAAAAATAAGCTAAAAGATTTGATTATGTAGAACCACTTCGCTTTTAATCCAAACTGATTATACAGGCTAAGGTTCGGAACGTTATATTCAGAAAAAATTAGATATGATCAATATTCCAAGGAACAAGATGTAAATTAGGGATGTAACGAATACCGATACCGATATATCGGCGATACTTCAGATTTTCCGATACATCGGTATCGGCGATATTTTACTGTCGATACGACGATACTTTTAAAATTTTTTTCAGAGCTTTTTTTAACAAATAATTTATTTTTGTTCAATTTTACCATTAATTAAATTCACTTCGTTATTTTTTAAATCTTATTAATATCAATTTTAAAAATTAATAATATTTTATGCTGTTATTTTGTAAAAAAATTATTTACTTTTTTGTTAATTTTACCATGAGTTCAAATTCAAGTCGTTGTTTTTTAAATCATTCCAGCAAAAAAAAGACACTCCAAAGAAGTCATGAAAATGTAGAATTCGCGATCCGGAAGTATTGCAAATTTGGATAATTTCTAACTAGTTTACATATCCTTGCCATTGCAAGAAGTTCTGTTTTTCGATTACCAATCACCGAATTGGAAGCGATGCTAGGACAAATTTCTTTTTCGGTGTTCTATAATGATTTTTCCTCAAGAAAAAAGGATAAAAACTTACCCATTTTCACAATTATTTTTATGCGAGTATGGCGAGTATTTTTTAAAATTATAAAGGAATTAAAATTATTTTCTTGCTTTTCTACTAATTACACTATGCGACAAATAAAGACTTTTGGAAAAACACAAGAACTGGACAGTACAGGTTCGTGAACTTCTTGTTGACAAAATTAAGGAAAAAATTGTTTTTTTTTCACTTTTTTCAGAATAACTTAAAGGGACTTGTAATTTTTAACTAACAATATTTGGCAAACTTATAACTACGGTAGAGCTGAACAACTTTTGTGAACATATCAATACAATCTGCACCTCTCTAGGCACTCTAATAGCTCACACAGTCCACTTTTTACCTTAAAAATTGTAGTTTTCACTATTTTTTATGCTAAAAAAATATTTTTTTTTGAAAATAGTATATTCAAGTGCATACTTCGCTGTTGTGTTTCACTGACATTTTGTGGCCAGAAAAATAATATGGTCCTGTACTTTTTTTGAAAAAAAAATTTGAAAAAATTATTTTATTCACTTTTTTGTGTATAATTTATAGGGACTTCAAATTTTTCATTACCATTATTTGGCAAAACAACAACAAACAATAAAAACAGTAAATACTAAAATCAGCAACATAAGAAGTGGAACAATAACAAAGAAAGCAAAAAAATGCAATAAAAATATAGCCAACTCGTAAAAAACGAAAACTTTTAAGGTAGAAATTAGTTTTTCTGGGCTGTTTAGGGTGCCCAGATACATTCAGATTATGTTGACATGTTCACAAAAGTTGTTTAGCTTTACCGTAGCTACAACTTTGCCAAATATTGTTAATAAAAAATTACGAGTCCCTGTAAGTTATTCTGGAAAAAGTGAAAAAAAATTTTTTCCTTAATTTTTCAAAAAAAAACTGCACGAAAAAGTAATATATATGTTGGCAGAAAATGGTAATAAAATCTGTTTAGCGAACTCTTAGCTACATTATTGCATATATAGTTAAGCGGTATCACCAAGTTTGAATTTTCAGTTGGCCAAATGTTGATGCCACCTTTTTTTGAGGGCCCGCTGATTTTCCAAAGCTTTGGAGGTCCATAAAACGAAATTGGTCACCGAATTCGCCAAGCTAAATATAGGGTTTTACTACCCCGAATCTATCTACAACAATTGAATCTATACTGTCAAGTCCGTGTGTTTTTTGGACTGTTGGACTGTGTTATCTGCATATTTTTAATATAGTTTTTTTGGAAGCAAAGAAAATGTAGCTCCTTAAAAATACTTCCAATTTTTTATACTTGGTTAAGATCAATTTTAAATATTAATAATCTCGTACACTGTAATTTTGTATAATTAAAAAAATTGCACTTGAGTTTTGTTGAACTCAATTTCAATATTCGTATCGGAATCGGTATCGGCGATATTTATTTTTAAGTATCGGTATCGGATCGGCAAAACGGCGTATCGTTACTTCCCTAATGTAAATCAACTTCCGTTAAAATTTTAGTGTGCATAGCTGAACAGAATAACGTTGTTTTTGGAGGCCGCAACACTCCCATAGCCAGTGCTAATTTTTAGTATTTTAAATTTTTTGTTATTTCAAAAAAAAATGTCCAAAATCCATGCAAAATGTTGAATTCTTCGTAAAAAATAAGAAGTGGCAGTAAATTAAATATTAATGTTTTATATATCGAAATTACAGACATTTTAAATCGTACGTATACTTTAGTAACTGAGTGTATGTACATGATATAATAATATCGCTAAAGCGGCCTTCAGGCTATTAGGTTTAGTAGGTATTAATACTTGTCAAAAACTCAAATCTTAAGTAAATATCCAACAGTGTGAAAACAAATTGTTATGATTTGTCAAATAATACGTAAGGATTTTGGCCAGTATTATGGTATTCGTCATTTTTATAAAATTTTCTAAACAATCACATTTTTCATTTCACCAGGGTTGTCTTTTGCACAAACAAACATAGTAATAACAAAAACAGTTGTGTATTTGCTTGCAGGCTTAAATAAAGAAAAATAAATACGAAAAAATTTGCTTTATTGCAAATTATTTATGTTACGTTTTATTTGGAATGTGATAGTCTAGAAACAAAATGTGATGGGAAAGTTTTCTTTAAGATTTTTTGACAGTCAGACTGATTTTGATTTGATTTTCGTCTTACAAAATCTAATAAAAATCTCAAAGCTTGTATTACAATGTGAAAGGGCCTTAATTAAATATATACATCCATATATAAGTAAATGGCTCCATGAAAAATGACCCCAATGAAAAATGGCCCGAAACCAAGAATGAAACATGGCCCCAAACTTTTGTATTGAAAACAACAACACAACTTTTGGGCCATTTTTCCTAATTTTTGGGGCCTTTTTTATTTTTTAAATTGGGGCCATTTTTCCTATACTTTGGGGTCATTTTTCATTTTTAAGTTTGGGGCCATTTTTCATTTTTCATAAAATGAAAAATGGCTCCAACCTTAGAAATGAGAAATGGCCCCAAAATATAGGAAAAATTGCCCTAATATGCAATTTGTAGCCCATATACCAAATGTCAGTCTTTCTTAATTTTTCCGTAGTTTATATGCAATTCCTGGCTGCATACCAAATTTCACAATTTTTATTACATTTGTAATTTTTTAATTCGCGATTTTATTCCTAATATAAAATCGATTTTTAAGGAGCAAACTTCAAAAATGTTGGATATTTATAGTTTTGTTGCATATCTACAACAATATATACTTCATCCTCAAGACATTCCTCATTATCTTCCTTTTTTAGTACATTCGGCAATGTCACAGACTTTAATTCCGTTCGGAAACGGAGTTCAACCTACCCCATTTTTGTAACAGCTGGTGTCTAAAAAAGAAAACTAAAATACGCGAATTTGTCAGGTGTGTCCAGACTGTTGGCGGTGCTACTATGCTGTGGTTCGTTTTAGCTAGGGCTTGACATATTAGGGTGTATTGAATTCCGTTTCCGAACGGAATTGAACTCTATGACACGGCCGGTTGTATGGTGATTAAATTTATTCCACATTCCTTGAAAAGATACATAAGGGGGCAACAAAGTGTTACATATTTACATTCATATAACTTATAACTCGTAATAGCGCATCCAGAAGATTCATATTGCATTATATATCGCAGATGAGTTTTGGTCGAGTTAATTATGTATTGAAAATATTCCTCCAACATACATATCGTCAGCTTATTATTGGTTTGCTGCTTTCTAATGCTTTTTCCTATGTTTATGGGTCAAACCAATAATAAGGTGACGATATATTGTTCACATATGTACATTTGAATGTATCAAAATTCATACATAAAACTACTAGAATCACAACAATGTTATTTTTTATACTGACTAAAGTTTCTCAAAAAAAATTCATGGCTCATCAAAAATAGCCAACAAAATCGCCAACTACTTTATAAATCGCCAAAAAATCGCCATGTCGCCAAATCGAAAATTAGGACGGCAAACAACCCTGAAGAAAGCCAGGGGTCAATTGTCTCCAAGTCACCACTTTTGTCGACAAGTTTGACGACTTTTTGGTGACGTTCTCAACGAATCATCTACACTTTTTATTTTAGCTTTAATGAGAAGAGAAGTTTTTAACAGCTAGAAAACAATTTTTTATGGTCTCATTTTGATGTGTTGAAAATATATGCGGCTGAACGGAAAACTAAAAATTTTTATAAAAAATCTAATTTATTTGTCTTAGCTGGTAAAGTTTCATATGTGTTGACTAGAATCATTAAAATGCACTAGTGAATCTCTGGTACCAGTGCCTCCATATGGTCCCATAAGAACCACCTGGTCTATAGTAAGTCAACAGTTCCGATGTCAGTAGTGGAATCTCAATGACAAGCACATGTTAAATGTCTATAGCACAGAACATTGCCTGGGTACTATTAGTCAGTAGTACTGGTGACAATGTCAATAGTGAATCAGTACAATTTTATTATCGACATTTCCTGCAGGGAAGTTTCAAAATCGCCACGTTTGGCGAGAAATCGCCACATCTGACAACCCTGCTGACGATTGTAGGTATTGAAAAAATTTCCATCAAGAGCGAGACAGAAAAATAACAAGAGTTAGTGAGTGTTGGATTATTGGTCAGATAGGGAATTTTCGGCAAACTAAGTTGAGTCGCAATAAAAATGCATGGCAAGAAGTTACATAATAAAAGTCTTGTATTCTATTTGCTGATAAAAATTAGTTAAATAGCTGATGTTTCCTTGTAAAAAAGCATCCAGCTTCATAAGTGGTAAAAGTGAACAAGAACGCTGATGAGACGGTGTAGCGGCCTGTCGAAATCAGTAGTACTTATACGTTCTACTAATCTGATTTGAATATTGCAACACTCCACTCTTAATAAAAATAATTTGAATTTACATTGATTCAAATATTGAACTAAAAAGCCGAAATAATAAAAATTTCAGTCCAGACGATTGTTGGAGTAAAATTACATTTTATTCTTGCAAATGATGCTTTTGCGAGTCATTTTGACGATTGTTAGACGATTGCATCGTCGTTTACACATTTTGGCGGTAATTGGAAGATTGTAAGTAGGTGACGACCGTATTTATTTGAATCTTCCAAATTATCTTTTTGTTGTACGAGTGTTTTTTATGTTACTCCAAAATCGTCATTTAACCATTTTGACGAACGTTGAACAATTATTACTCGACAGCAATCGTATTTTACTCTCGTAAATGATGCTTTTGTGAGCCTTTTTGGCGATTGTTGGACGAGTGTTTTTTATGTTACTGCAAAATCGTCGTTTAAGCATTTTGACGGCCATTGAACGATTGTTATTTCACCGCACTCGTATATTACTCTTGTAAATGATGCTTTTGCGAGTCTTCTTGATGATTGTTGGACGAGTGAATGAAATCAGTGTATTTTATGTTACTTCAAAATCACCGTTTACGCACTCTGGCGATAGTTAGGCGAATTTAACCGTTATGTTTACAAAAGTTTAGCAAGAAAAAATTATTTATTTATTCTTTTCAACTCAGTTTTTAATCAAAGCAGACGTGCGAAGTAAGAATAAAAAAATGTTTCTTAAGTAATGTGTTTCCTTTCGAATTAAAGTGTTTTTTTAATTAAAAATATATAAATAAATGATTAAAATATATATTTACTATTTTATCGACTGAGCAATAATGTAGCTGCAAAGTTGAGCTGGCGTCGGACAAACAATAAGCACAGTATTCAACAAATTAATATAAAACAAATTATAACAAGTAAGTACTTTTATGGTATGATCTTACAGCACACAGTGGTTTGTGGCAAAAAAATGGAAATAATTCAGTATCTTCGTAACTGCTGGAGCCAGTGACATGAAATTTTACATGGTTATAGCTGAGGTGTTGTTCGTCTTAAGTTTGGAGAGTTTGGGGTGCTGGCGCCTTCGAGATAGGCTCCAGGGGTTCCCAAAATTGGTAACCTCGAGTATGTCAAACTTTAAAAAAAATCGCCAAAATTACATTTCTTGTCCGATTTCCAAACCCTTTGCCATTTTGGAATTTGCTATCAAAGGCCTAAGGGCCCCATACACTACACCAGTATGCACGCAATCACGTGTTGGCGCCAGTGGTTGGGTCGTGTATGGGCATTTGGTATGATTGTACGATTTGTGTAGCGATGTCAAACAGAGTTTGATATTTTGCTTATGGAACCAGTTTGTGGTATTGTGTATGGTGAATTTAGCTCAGTTGCATTTGGTATGATTGTACGATTTGTGTAGCGATGTCAAACAGAGTTTGATATTTTGCTTATGGAACCAGTTTGTGGTATTGTGTATGGTGAATTTAGCTCAGTTGCGAAAAGTTGTCAAAGAGTAAACATCGGGGTAACACACATTTACTTGAATAAATTACTCATAAATTAAGAAAAAAAGGAACAAAATATGTATTGTAAAGTATTTCTGAAATAAAACATATCATTCCTAATAATTTTTTAATAAAAAAACACGCGTTTTCCTTAATTTTTGTTTTAAAAAAAATGTGGTGCGTACTAGGTACAACAACTCATCCGTACAGAATTTTTAAAGAACTGAATATTGCATCAGTATGCTTGTATGGTATGTGTTTCGAGCACGATTCAACATCACTTGTTTGTGCCAGTATACTGGAGTAGTATATGCTCTGCTCTACATTTGCCTCATTTACGGTTTGAATTTCTCTCCGATAGTTCAAAAGTTACAGGCAAGGTGACCGTAGAAAATTTTTAAAGTGGCACAAAAAAGGGATGTTGAGGAAAAAAGGGCACCAAAAAGGGGATTCTTTCAAAAAAAGGTGCAACTTTTTTCAAAAGGGAATAATTGAACCAAATCCTAATATTTAATGAATTTCTAGGGCATATAATGCTTTTGAAATAGAATAAATAAATTTTGATGTTTTTTCGTTCAAAAAACTGACTGCTTTTTATATAAATTTTAGACAAACAATGCAAACAAGCCTTGTTTGTATAAAATTTGTATGAAAGGCACTCACATTTTTTTTTAGCAATTTCCATAAAAATTTTTTTACTCAAGGCGCTTGTTTGCATATGGAAACAGCACATTAGTAAAGTATATCGAAAACCAGTTTCGCTGAGTAAAGATTTTTGCATAGCCGGCCTGCGGTCGGCGAAGCCGCTGAGTATACTAAGAGGAGAAAATCGTTAAGACCGGCCGAAGGCCGCTTTTCAATATACCAAGAAGAAAAACTACTGAAGCCCGGCCGAAGGCCAGCTACGCAAAGAATATTTTGTAGTAAAATAAAATGTCTTAACAATTTTAATTAATTTCCAAATATTTCTTTGAATCGACGATGTCGATTGGACATATTTTAAGCATTGTTGACGCTATTTGCAAGTTGTTCTTGATTTTATTTCACTTTTTAAAATGCAATAACGTCAATTGATCTTTTATTACTTGTCACCGATTGCAGAAGTAAAAAGTGAATAGTCAAAAACATGTACATATATTTGAATTTGTTTTCATTTTTAAAAGTGTGGACATTATGATACATTTCAAAGTGTCATGGCACTATTAAAAGTGTCACAATGTCCATGGATGTTATGCCATTTTTAGCAGTGACATAATGTCTTTGGACATTATGTCACTGGATATTGTGACATGGCACCAAAATTTGCATGAAAATAATTTTAAAAATATTTAAAGCTGCGTGATTTTCATAAAAATTTTTAACAAGACGTTCTTGTTCGTGTTAGTGAATCAGGGTGTTATTTTTAATAATTTTAATACAATAATGAATATCTATAGATCTAAACTCTTAAACTATTTCAAAATAGTTTTTGTCATAAGACTCTACATGATAGACTCAAAAACAAATTTTTGTCTCGAGATTTTTTTTATAAAAACAGTTTCGTGCCATAAAAAGCTTATATTAAAACAAGAAGCATCATTTCATAAAAAGGGGCAAAAAGGGGCATAATATTACAAAAGGTGGCAGATTTAGGTCATTTTAAAAAAGGGGCACTAAAAGTGGCAAGGCCGTTGAAAAAGTGGCAAATTCCCACTTTAGTCGCAAAACGGTCACGCTGGTTACAGGCCTTGCAAAAAAAAAGTTTTGCAAATTTGGCGATCTTATTCTGGTATTTTTTTAAACTGTGAAGTTGTCTTAAGTCGCAAAATTATACTAATAATTTAATAATAATCTGCACAATTCAACAAAAATTTTCCAATTTACCGAATCAATTTATCTTAATGGAGTGAGAAATGGCAGCAATATCAAAATTTTGTTTAGCTAAATGGCCAAAGTACTCAACTCCTGATTCTGGGAAGGAATGATTTTAGTTGTTTCCATACCAAAGGAGATAACTAAATGTGTTATGCATCAAATTGAAGGTAATTATGGTATTCCAAAATATTGTTGTAGATTACTGAATGGGAGAGGATTATCTTCAATTTGATATATAATACATTCAGTAATTGCCTTTGGTATCGCCACAACTAAAACTATTCTTTCCCAGAATCAGGGGTTCATTAATTGTCCATTTAGTTGAACAAAATGTTGGTATTCGCTAATATTGTTGTAGACAGTGTTGCCAGTAGATGTTTTTTAACAAGCCACGGCGTGAAAAAGAAAATTCCTGGCAAGCACTGGTGTCTCAAATGTTTCGCTTTAACCAACCCTACGTTCCTATTTCAATAACTAAATTACCTACATGGAGGGATTTTTCCCTCCGTTTGGCGTAAGACTATACGTCAAAAATATATCTTACTTGGCGTATTTATCTTCACTCACTTATTTTTGTGTGTGTTTACTTACACATGTTACCGTAAGCTTAAGTTTGAGCTTTCTAGGTTGGAGGTGGTCGGGAAGCCCCCCTATCTTGAAAATAAGTGAGTAAATATTTTCTTAGATTATCTCGTAAACTATAAAGAATATGAACATTTTGTTAAAAGCTTTGTCTTAAATAATAATATTGTCTACAACTCCACTAAACACATTTTTGTTGTAAATTATACAATTAAAAAGTTATAGATAGTAAAAAAAAACGCGACGTGCCTCACGTGGCGTGCATCACAAAAAACAACAAAATTCTTTGGCTTCAAATAAGTTATTTTAGAATTCTCTTAAATTCATCTTTCTTTTAGGAATTAGATTTTGTGTTTATTATGCGAAATTCGCTAAAAACTATGAGCACACAAAACTTTGTGATCAAATTATTTCGCTACAAATACCTGTAAAAAATTATGTTTTACGTTATTCGAAAGTAACTCTTATCCCACTAACACTATGTGTAAGTGCATAACTCTTTTGAAAGACCTAAAAATTTTTCCATATAGCATGTCTACCTTTTCTCTTTTTTACAACAATATTTTCAAATACTCTCAGGCAGCTAATATAACGACCAAAGTTACATTAAATGACTTTTAAGAATTTTGTCGCCTTGAGCCACCTCTACACATTTTTCAATCTGTCTAAAAATTGGAACATAATAGTTTTTAAGCTATTCGTATAATTTTATGGGGTTAGAACGAGAATCGGAGTAATTTTCTTTATATAGGGATACCCTAATGTATATATACAAGTATAAAACATTTGAATTGGTTGTTTTGTTGCCAATACTAGTCACTTTTTGTTTATTATTATTAAAAAAACATATTTAAACAGCATTTTGTTCAGTTTCATTAATTGTAATTCTGGTAACATACTGGTAACATACCGGTATTCAAGTTTCGGTAGCGATATATACCGATACCGATATAGTTAAAATACCGCTACCGATACCGAAATAAAAGAAAAAATTAATACCAGTACCGCTACCGTTATTCGTTTCGGTTGCCAACCTTGAAATGTACAAAACTGTCCGATTAAAAGAACACTGTCAGGTATGTGATGGAAATCGATTTTGAAACCGAAGGACTTTTGAAAGTCCCTTTTAACGCACTTTTCATCAAATTTTTATCATTTTTGTGATACAACTCTTTTGTAATAAAGAGATATTTTTATAATATTTGTGATAAAATTGTTTTTAATAAAGAAATATTATTAAAAAACACCGTTGAAAACTGCTTCGTTTTCGGAATCGAATTCCATCACATACCTGTGTTTTTCGTTTTTGAAATTTTGCGATTTCAAAAAGAAATGGTTTTCAGAACATGGCCGTATGTTTATTATTACATGTTGCTTGTTCCCTCACCCTTTTTAGTTCTGTCACCCTTCCGAAGTCGGTCACCAGCATGATCACAATATTGTTGCAAAACTTTATTCATCCCTGCATCGTCAGCTTTAGAGAATTTCGAATGACAGACATCTTTGAAAACAAAAAACAGTTTAGAATGCTGTAAGATCATACCATAAAAGTACTTACTTGTTATAATTTGTTTTATATTAAATTGTCGAATACTGTGCTTATTGTTTGTCCCACGCCAGCTCAATTTTGTAACCACATCATTGCTCAGTCGATAGCATAGTAAATATGTATTTTAAAGATTTATTTATATATTTTTAAATAAAAATAACACTTTAATTCAAAAGGAAGCACATTAATTAAAAAACACTTTTTTTATTCTTACTTCGCAGGTCTACTTTGATTAGTTTTTAATCAAAGCAGACCAGAGTTGAAAATAATAAATAACTTTTTCTTGCTAAACTTTTGTAATCATAACGGTTAAATTCGCCTAACTACCGCCAGAGTGCGTAAAAGGCGATTTTGAAGTAACATAAAATACACTGATTTCATTCACTCGTCCAACAATCATCAAGAAGACTCGCAAAAAAGGCTCACAAAAGCATCATTTATAAGAGTAACATATGATTGCTATTAAGTAATAATTATTCAATGGTCGTCAAAATGCTTAAATGACGATTGTGGAGTAACAGAACAAACACTCGTCCAACAATCATTAAAATGAATCGCAAAACGATAATTTGGAAGAGCCAAATACTGTCGTCACCTACTTACAATCTTCCACTGACCGCCAAAATGCGTAAGACGATGCAATCGTCCAACAATCGTCAAAATGACTCGCAAAAACATCATTTGGAAGAATTAAATGTAATTTTACTACAACAATCGTCTGCACGATTAAAAAATGAGTCGCGAAATGATCGCGCTAGTCAAATTATCTTCCAAATGCTACCTGGGAGCAGATGAGTGAAAAGCCAATTGTATGGTTTGCAATCTTTGCCATTGCAAAAGTATTTGTTTTGGTTTTGCTCATTTACGAAACGATTGAAAATATTTTAAAAGTTTGTCTTCGGATGAAACGTTTGCGAAAAGTTTTGTTTGTTTGCACACTCTGGTTATGACACTTATATGTTTTTATATCCTTGAACCCGGTTACCATGGTGAGATATAAAGTCAATTGACGTCAACAAAAATTTGAAAATATCGTCAACATTGTTTAAAGTATGCCGACGCACTGTGTTGCGCCTAGTGGAAAAGTAACTTTTTTCCGATTATTTTTTTCAGTGTTTTTAATGATGCAATTTTGTCACAGACATTCCAAGTAAACAAAAAGCACATAAAGCTTATTTTTATGTTGGCCCGTTGATTTTTAATTGATTTTAGAAGTCAAATATACAAAATTTTCACGAAAAGAGGGGATTTCAGGGCTGTATTCAAAATGATCTCATTTGATTTTGGTGACAGATATTTTAAAAATCTGCCTTCGGACAAGTATCTTCTGTAAAAAAAAGGAATGTTGTTTGAGACATTTTCATATGCACCTTTTTTAGAGCGAAAACCCGACTAAAGGTCCATTTTTCCTTAAAATTTGGGTTAGGTAAGCAATATCTAAAAAGTCCCAGAGAGTCCCAGTTCCAAACCACTACAGAAATGTAACATAATTTGTTTTCAACGAACTGTGAAAAAATCAGCTGCCCATACCTGCACTCCTGGGAGTTATAGCGATTTTAGTATATCACTCTCAGTATTTATTCCATAGAAATAGAACGGAAATTCTCGGAATCACTTATTGAATAATTTAATCATATTGGTTTTCGGGTGACTTTCGGTCATCACACGTCAAATTTTTATTATTTTCAGACCGGTTTCGGCTAATCGCCATCTTCAGTGTTTTCTCTTTTGTCACTAATTAGTCCGCATGTGTGTCCGTCTTTATATAGTGTTTTATTTTAGCTTGTGGTGGTACCGTTCTCTCTCTCTTATCATTTATTATTATTATATTATTATAATTTTTATTGTTAGATCCAGCTAGTTAATGCTGTTGTTCTCTTGTTTCTCCATTGTGAATACGATGTTTTTGTGTTGTTTGTTCAATAAGTTCATGATCTCCTCCTCGTTATCTTTCTCCACTATGCATATAAAAGTGCAATGAAGTTCACTGTGGTTTCCATTATAATTTTGACAGTCAAGAATTATGGAATACATTAAAATTTCCTATCATGAACTGCATGAGTTGATGCAACAGAGTAAAACTAGATATGTGGAGGATGTTTTGGAATTGCTTGATCATGAGCATGGAGTGAAAAGTAGTTTAATATTTCCACACATAAAAGATAAATTCAAAAAGTTCGTCAATAAGTACAATACACGTCTTCAAGAGTTTAACAGGATGTATGAACGGCTTGGAGCTACGGACTGGATTCAAGAGGGCTATATTGAAGTTGGAAATCATCCAACTACTTCAAAACGAAAACCCGAACCTAAGGAATTTACATTATGCTGTGAGAAAACAAAGAATGGAAACAGAAGAGGTTTCTGCAGATTTAATTAAATACACAGCTGAAGAATTGAGAAAAGAGGAAGAAGGGGATATAAAGGCAGCTTTGGCTTTCTTCATGGACATGAAACTCAGCGTTTATCAGTGGCAAAAGTTAAAAGAATATCATGAAAAATACAATTACTTTCCTAGTTACAGAAAACTTTTAGAGGAGAAAAAGAAATGTTATCCAGAGGATGTCGAGGTAACTGAAAATCTGCTTCAGTCAAACTACAATCTCTTTTGGATCACACCGCGAATAGAATACTGGAATCGCAATCAATTGACCACCTTCAAGCATATGCAGAGAAAGAAATGTTATTGATTAGCAAATGGGGTATGGATGGATCTTCAGGACATAGCCAGTATAAACAAAACTTTACTGACAATACAGCAACTGATAGTAGCTTGTTCAGTATATCTATCGTTCTTTTAGTTCTTTCATGCAATAAAGAACAAGTATGGGAGAATCCAACACCATCATCAACCAGATATTGCAGACCAATCAAGTTTGAATATGCTAAGGAGACTGGAGAGTATACAAAGCAACAGGACGATCTCATGAAAGAACAAATAAATAGTATACACGAAACGATTATCAACATAAGCGGATTACAATTTAAAGTAGAACATAAACTGGAGGAAACAATGGTTGATGGAAAAGTCTGTAATTCTTTATCTGATAACAAGTCTGCAGCAAAGTGTTACATTTGCCACGCAAAGCCCAGTGAAATGAATCAGTTGGACAGAATTGTTAAAAGGACACCCAATCAGGAGGCTTATAGATTTGGATTATCAACATTACATTGTAGAATAAGATTTATGGAAACCCTACTGAACATTGCTTATCAAATCACTGGGGGCAAGGCAGGGGAAACAAAGAGAACTAAGCTCAGTGAAGATGAGAAGATTATTAGAGATCAAAGAAAAAAGGAAGTTCAACAAAATCTGAAAGATCAGCTCCAAATAACTGTTGATGTTGTGAAACAAGGAAGTGGAACAACTAATGATGGTAACACAGCAAGGAAATTCTTTAGTGATCCTGAGAAAACCGCTCTGGCCACAGGAGTAGATACCGAACTTATAAGAAGGTTTTCTAGTATTTTTCAAGCTATAACTTCTGGATATAAGATAGACTGCGATAAGTTCTCGAAGTACGGAAAAGAAACTGCTGGTTTCTATGTAAAGAAATATTCGTGGCATTATATGCCACCAACTGTCCACAAGGTTCTTATTCATGGAGCTGAAATAATTCGTTCATTTTTGGTCCCCATTGGCCAACTATCAGAAGAAGCATTGGAAGCAGGAGACAAGGACTTCAGAAACACAAGGCTTTACCATGCGAGGAAAACATCAAGAAAAGACAATTGTGAAGACATATTACATTATCTGCTCGCCAATTCTGATCCCGCAATCACAAGTAGGAGAATACTGAAGGAGAAGAAACACCTGGAATTATCAGAGGAAGCAATGAACTTATTGGTAGATGACTGATAATTTGTAATTTTTCTGTAGAATGCAATAAAATATGCCTGTGTTATAAAATAGTATCTTCAAAGTTTTTTTTTCTTCTACATCTATTCTAGCACTCTACAAAAATGAGCATAACTCTCTTAAAACTGAAGCTATTGACTTCAAACCGGTATCAAATTAAAGCTTTTATTGCCACCTTTCAAATAAGAAATGAAATAGATTTTGGTTTTATATAAAATTTCAGAGTTTTTCAACAAATATCGAAAAATCATGAAAATTTGACGTTTATAATTCTTGCTCGGACCACCCTATAATTTATTTTAAAAACTAATCATAGGGTATTTATCAGAAATAAAAGAAGAATTAAAATAAATTTTTTTTTTAATTTTTCGAAAAATTTTTTTTTTATTTTTGACTTTTGTTGAAAATTTTACCCAACAATTTTTTTCGGTGTAAATTTTTTTTCACTCATTCTGTTTGGGATTTCATTCCGACCAATCTGTAGAAGTTTCTCATCGATACAATTAAAATTACAGTTTAGGCAATATGATTTCCAAAAAATTCCGGTTTCGCAACACTGTGCGACGTAAAGAAATATTTGGAAATAAATTTAAAATTTTAAGAACTTTACTTTTAATACTAAAGATAAAAAGTAGTACAGCATTTCGAAAACCTTTTGATGCTGGGTCCAATTGAGCATAAAATTACTCCAACTACCCCATCAATAACATGATATTTAGAAGTTTTAGGCATTTAATAGGCTTAAGGTTTTTTTCCTCTCAGTATATCGAAAAGTGGCTTCGCGGAGTAAAGATTTTTCATAGCTGGGCTTCGGCCGGGCTTTACGATTTTTTTCCTCTAGGTATATAGAAAAGCGGCTTTGCTGAGTCAAGAGTTTTGCATAGCCGGCCTTCGGCCGGGCTTAAGAGTTTTTCCTTTGGGTATATAGAAAGCGACTTCGCTGAATAACGCTTTTTACATAGCCGGCCTTTGGCGTGGTTTAATAGTTTTTGCTCTCAGTATATCGGATAACCCAGCAACCTGATAACCTAACCTAACCTTATCACAAAGGGACCATTATTATTGGACCCAAGTGGGCTGGAACGCTTTCCTTATAGTTTTCACCAGCAACCTGATAACCTAATATCGGATAACGGTTTTGCTGAGTAAATATTCTTGCGTAGCTGGACTTTGGCGAATAGCGGTTTCGTTGAGTTAAGATTTTCTCTTTGGGAGGCCTTATGGGTTTCCTTCTATGTCGAATAAATATCTCCCATTAGTGAAGCCTAGCTAGGCAGAAAATCTTGGCTCAGCGAAGCCGCTTTTCGATATACTGAGAAGAAAAAGTCCTTAATAGGCTTTTTACACCTACCCACATCTTTCATCAATTCACCAAGATGTGTACATCTTCCCATAACAATTGTACAGGGATAAACATGTACATCTTTCAAAGATGTTCCTATCTCATTTTGTTTCATATTACATCTTTCCAAGGCAGGTACGGGCAGTGGTGTTAAACGTGACGGTTTTTCGTCATTTTGACGATTTTTTAGATCAAATTTACCAAAATGACGATTGACGTTTTTTTGTTCAGTACCTCATATACTTTGACGATTTGTTGAGTTCGCTACTTGTTTCTTAATATATCATATAAAACCCTAGACCTGGTAAAAATATATACATATTAATTGGGTTTGATATACATACATACATTGTACATACATATATACCCAACATACCAAATGGCTTGAGAAAGATATTATAATAAGCTTACTGACATAAGTCTTACGCTTGAAAAAGTATTGAAAATAAATTGAAAAAAGCTATCGTAACAATTGTAGAAAAATCGAAACGGAACCCTCTTGAAAATATTATAAGTGCAAGCTTACTATAAGCTTATTCTTGCAATTGTAGAATAAGCTTACGAAAATAATATTATATTAACTTTTGTATAGAAAACCTAATTTGTCTTAATATTTTTATTAGCTTTGAAGAATAAATTCACAAATAATATATTTTTTAATGTTGAAAAAAATTCTTATTATTTACTTCAAATTCATTCGATTTCATTTATTTATTACATACATATTAATGTTTTTTATGTTGTAATTTACAAAATTACACGTGCAGCCAATTTGCAATTTAAAACTAGATATAAATGCCGCTGTAGAATGTGTTGAAAAAGTCTACGTCTTTTTCAATCGTCATATTGTTGTCTTGAATATATGTATGACTTTAAAAACAGTTGAGAATAATAACAGTTTCTCAAGCATTGTTGAAAAATGCTTGTGAAATCACATTTTATAAACATTATTTTAAGCGAAGTTAAGAAAAGCTTAAGGCCCACTATTTATATAAGCTTATTCTCAACTTGTATTGGATTTTGATTACTGTATGGCATGTTGGGTGAGAATTGAAATCACATTCAACAGAGCCACTTGACAAGTAGTGATAAACAAAATACACGTGAGCACTGACGATGGAAGTGTAACGGCTTCCGAAAGTGGCGCTAGTTTGTTCTGCTGTGTACGTTGAAAAATTAAGTTGATTTTTTAATCCATAATATGTGTACACTATTTTTCCGTGGAATTAATGGTCACCGTACCTATGTCGGAAAAATTCGCGAAAATATGCTAAATTGCAAACAAACTCTAAAATTGATTTAACATCGCTACAGTTGTAAGGAATGCTAAAAGCTCTGAAAAATCGCGAAAATTAAGAAAATCGCTAAAAACTGCAAAAAAGGCAAAACAACTGACAGAAAAAATCACTTCTATTGCAAAAATAGCGAATATTAGCGAAAAATTGCAAATAAGTCCCGAAATTGCTACAAATAGGTAAAATTGGGAGGAATGCCAAAAAATCGAAAAAAATTGTCGCAAAAACTTGCTAAAATCAAAAATTATTATGTTTACGAAAGTTTCTACTCAGGTAAAAATATATGTATGTATGCAGTTAAAATAAAAATAATAATGATCTCGTACAACTTTTTTTATTGTCCTAAAAACCATTTCCATGTATTGAACACTTCAGATTGTTTGATTATTCAATAATAACACTAGGTCACAAATAACAAACTTTTGTCTGTTATTTGTTTCTAGCATACTTTTTCTCATGGATTTGGACCTACTGAACACGAAAATGAATTTTAAAAATTTTTCTGTCGATTGGTTTGCGAGATACAAATTTTTTAATTTTTTTTTTTTAATTTTTGGAGGTACACTTACTATTTTGAGCATATCTTTAGTCTTCTTTGACCTATTTTATCCTACTACTACTCAAATTAAAGACAATTGAGCCGTCTACAACTTATTCTCAGAAAATTTTCAAATCGGGTTAGTAGTTTTGATGTCAGCTATACGTAAAAAAATTAAAATCGCTGTTAACATCGCGTTTTATATTTTATATGAATTTTTACATGAATTTTTCAGCCACATTTTTAGTAAAAAAACCCAGTTTTTTAACCTTTTTAAGCCGCCAACATCAAAACTACTAACCCGATTTGAAAATTTTCTGAGAATAAGTTGTAGACGGCTCAATTGTCTTTAATTTGAGTAGTAGTAGGATAAAATAGGTCAAAGAAGACTAAAGATATGCTCAAAATAGTAAGTGTACCTCCAAAAATTAAAAAAAAAAAATTAAAAAATTTGTATCTCGCAAACCAATCGACAGAAAAATTTTTAAAATTCATTTTCGTGTTCAGTAGGTCCAAATCCATGAGAAAAAGTATGCTAGAACCAAATAACAAAATGGCTGTTGCCTAGTGTAATTTATCTCTACTTTGGCCCTTAACTTAATTCTCTCTTGAGTCTACTTAGGCGGTTATTTCGTGAGTGGATTTGTGTACTTATTTAAGGAGAATACATAACAGGCGGTCATGAGAGAACAGATTATAATATTTGTTGAGTGTTGTGTTTTTCTTCCGATGGGGTTTTTTTTTTAATTTGGAACGATTTTCCGTCATCCCACGTCAAATTTGGTTTGGAAACAGACCGGTTTCGGCTATGTGCCATCTTCAGTGTTCTATTGAATACTACTATTCAATAGAACACTGAAGATGGCACATAGCCGAAACCGGTCTGTTTTCAAACCAAATTTGACGTGGGATGACGGAAAATCGTTCCAAATTATAATATTTGCTTGGTAGTGTTCAGGGGCAAATATCAACAGCGATGCTGATGTATTAACAAAATGTTTGACAAGATACTATAGTTTGATTGACGGAGTAGATTTTGAGCTTTTTTCCTATTTTTTTCTCAAAATTTTTGATAATTTCTGCGTTTTTTTAAGCTTTTTGCATTCTTTACAGTTTTAGTGATGCTTAATCAATTTTAGGGCTGGTTTGCAATTTTTCGCCAGTTTTTGCCTTTTTTACAGTTTCACCGATTTGTATGGGTCGATTATGTATAGCAAAATAAATAAAATCAAATTACCAGATACATAATTTTTTCAATTGTTCCTTTCAAGTTGATCACACGTATTGCTTGTTAAAACTACTTTAAATTGACGCTGTGACGTAGGCTGCAAGCAACTTGATATTCTTGCTTTTTGAACTTTTAACGCTTTAAAAATGGCAAGTTACACACCACGCTTTTGATGCTTTTTTGCTTATTAAATTTCAAGCCTCTACCGGCTATTTTTTCTTGCATTTACGTTTTATTTTCCTTTATATATTTATTGCATTTTTCATTCATTGTTTAATAAAAAATTTGTTTCTAATAATTTTATTTCCATTGAACAAAAATTTTATCATATGAATCTGGCAATACTACCAGTCATTTTGTATACAACGCGTGAAAGTTGGAGAATGTTCAACTTTTTGCGAGGTACGCGCGTCGCAAACTTCTCTTTGTAACTTGCCGTATGGAAACACATATTTCAAATTTTTTGACAGAAGTCTGTAACGCATTAGCGCATTGAAAGCATGCTATGTACCTTCACCATAAGTCTAAAGTGCCGACGTCTTGGTTGCCATTTTCATACAAAAATAGTTCGTAATAGCGAATTCGTAGTTAAAGAGTCCTCGTTTGTATCGAACAACGCTTATTACGAACTTGTCATAGAGCGGTTTTTTTCTGTTTGCACAAAGTTCGTTATAACCGCCATTTTCATACAAAAATAGTTCGTAATAGCGAATTCGTAGTTAAAGAGTGCTCGTTTGTATCGAACTACGCTTATTACGAACTTGTCATAGAGCGGTTTTTTTTATGTTTGCACAAAGTTCGTTATAACCGAGTCTTACTGTAATTTACTTATAGGGCATTTGCATCGGCATGAAATCTAGTTCAAACGAAATTTTGGGAAAAATCTAGTTTATTTTATTAGATTTCCCACACAAATTAAAATCTAGCGGCTGTATGCAAAAATAATTAAAGTAGCTTTGCCAAGCAATGTTGAGTAAAGTTGTATTCTAAAAAAATTATTATATCAAAATTTTAAAGTAGGCACTCACGTTTGTTAAGACTACTTTAAGTTGATATTTCCAAAATGTGTATTTTTTACCTCAAATATGTTCGTTAATATAGCACATATTGATTCATGTTACATATGAAAATGATGCTTGAAGTCTTATCTCTTAGCTTAAAATCATTATTTGTTTCATGTAATGGGAAACAACACCAAATTATCTAGTTGATTCGAAATACATAGAAAAATTCATTAAAAAAAATACAAATATAAAAAAATGTCTTAGTGATGTATATAAAATCAAAACAGATCGAAAAAAGTTAGATATTCAAATACTCATTTCATTCGAGTAAAAGAAATTGTGTTAATTCTTCTACGTTCATCATATTTTTTACTTTTACTTAATAGAAATGTTTTTATGCTTTACTACAATGTCAGAAGCTCATATTTTTTGAATTAAGTTGTTTTACTTCAAAGTAATAAAAAGTTATTTAATAATATAAAAAGTTATTTGACTACTCGAATGAAATTTGTATTCGCTTTTGTACATCATAAACTATGAAGTGGTTGTTGAACACGGTGGTGTTGCCAGTATTTATTATTAAATCACAAAATAATTAAAGTTGTCTTTTGCATATAATTTCTTAACAAAGTTATGTTCGCCTTAAAGTGCTTGGTAACTACTATGAACTTCAAAGCCAAAGTAAAATATTTTTTAGCATACGGCCGTAGTTCTTTACTGGATTTTGTCAAAATCATGTTGTGTATGGGAACTACAACTCTGATTTTTTCATATTGTCCTAAAAAATAAACCGCATAGGTTTGTGTATTTGCTATTAGGTTTATCCTCCAGCTATTTTGGTTTTGAAGCTTAATTTTTCTATGTTATTTGAGTGAAATTTAAAAAAATTCCAAAAAAAGCCTGGTGTAAACGGTATAGATTTATTTTATTTTTATTTATTTATTTTATTTTCAATACAGAGAAAGCCCTCATGGCCAATTATATATGTATTGAATGATAAAAAATTATAAACTAAAGTTAACTACAATTTCAAATTTACTACATTTCATAGGTAATAATTACAATTTTTAAAGGTAGTAATTTAAAAAAAAATGATATAAAAATTACATTAATGGAGTTAACTTATATTTATATTTACATATATGTACATATAACAAATTTGGATAATTTGAATAGTTTTAGATATGAATTTTTACAATAAATGGATAATTATGTAATTTGATAATTTGATTATTTGATAATTTGGCTCCCCAGCCATAAAAATATTGCATAATAATAAAAATATATCACAATGTGAAATTAAAATGGGATTAACTATAGCCAGAAATAAAAAAATACTATAATAGAGAACTAAATTAGGAAGAATTATTATTGAAATAAATCAAAAGTTTTTTTTATAAGTAAAAAATGAGTAGGAAAATAATTTAAGTTCATTTGGCAAGACACTCCAATTATGGTGTATTATTTTAACAAATGAGTGATCGACGAGAGACGTACGGCCTAAAGGCACAGATATTTGAATGTTACGGGTAGAATTTAAGAATGAAAATAAATTAACCAATTGTAATGGTCGATTAGATTTAATAATTTTGTAAAAATGAATTAGAACTCGTAAGCTAATATAATCTTTAGAGTTACATTTTAGAAACAACAAAATGAATTCAGAAGTGCGATCATGTTCATGAACTCTAACATTAAAAACATACCGGGTTATCCTTCGAATAATTCTTTCAATGATATTCAGGTTGTAAGACCATGTTGCTGAATATACCTCTAGACAATAATTAACGCGTGACATAATAAGAGATTTAGCAAGGCTACTTCTGACATGTCTAGGCGTATAACATCTTAAAGAATAGAGCCTTCTCAGAATTTGACAACTAGTTTTAGCAATATGATTAATGTGATCATTAAAGTTGAGTCTATTATCTATAATAATACCAAGACATTTAATGGATTCATAATATGCAACCGGAAAACCATTTATAATTAATTTAGGATAGCTAAATTGGCGGTAAGAAGAGTAGAAATTCATAGCTTTAGTCTTAGAAGGATTTATCTCAAGCGAATTAATTCGCATCCAGTCGGATATAAGATTGAGGTGATTATTAAAAGAGGTTCCAATAACATTAAGATTCTCACGAGTGCTAGAAAATAGGAGCATCATGTCATCAGCATAAACAAACGGTTCACAAAAATTGTTTGTCAATGGTGAAAGGCAGTCGTTTATATACATAAGGAACAATATGGGACCTAAAGCCGACCCTTGAGGCACACCCGAAGTAACATTCCCAATACTTGAGTTCGATCCATTATAGGAAACAAATTGTGTACGATCGGAGAGATATGAATAGACTAAGCTGCAGGCGGATCTAGAAAAATTAAAATACCTTCTTAGTTTAGCTATAAGAGTAGTATGATCAATACGATCGAAAGCCTTGGTAAGATCAAGAGATATTAAGGTACAAGGTCTATGAGCATCTAAATTTTTTCTAACAGACTCAGTAAGAGACAGTAGTAGAGAAGTAGTATTCAGACCTCGTTGAAAAGCATATTGACTACCATGTATCATATGGTGTCGTTCACAATAGCTTAAAATCTGAGTCTTCATAATATTTTCAAGAATCTTAGACATGGCAGGTAAGATGCTAATTGGGCGAATATTATTGTAGTCAAAACTGCCATTTTTAGGAATGGGAACAACACGAGCATGTTTCCAGACAAGAGGAAAGCTAGAGGTGGTAAGTACATTATTTATAATATGAAGAAGAAACGGGGATATCAATGGAAATATTATCTTGACAAAATTAATAGGAATTCCATCGTAACCAGCCGAATTTGATTTAATGGAGTTTAAAGTTACAGATAGATCGAATTCAGTAATACAATTAAAACTAAAAGAATCAGAACTGTCGTTAAAATTTTCCAACAATGATCGATTATAGGTAAGGGGTCCAAAGTTGTTTAAAAAAGTATTTGCAATATCCTCTACGTCTAAATCATTGCGATCAGAATTCTGAGAGCCAATCAAACCAAGATTTCGAATATTTCGCCACAATCGATTATTGTCAGATCCAGCAAATAGTCTCTCACCATACTCCCTACGAGCTTTTCTAATTTTAGACTTTGCCTTATTGCGCAATTTACAATATGTTTTCCAATTAGTATCAGAACGATTTCTTAAGTAGGCGCCATAGGCTTGATCCCTATTAGATCTAGCTGTAACAATTTCAACTGAATTCATCCAAGGATCTCTATACGAACCAGACCTTACTCTGCGGATAGGAACGAAAGCGTGAAGTTCAGATACCAGACAATTTAAAGCAGACAACTGTGAATTTACATCGTTTGTGTTAAAAATCGGAGATGAATCAAATAAGCTAAAGTGTTGAATAATACTCCCATAATCCAATCTATTGTAGTCTCTAAATTCAAAATTTGAGTTACGTGAGTGATATGAGAATTTTACAGAAATAATAATGAAACTGTGATGGGATGAGAAGAAAGGAAATTGTATTTGATCTTTGTAAACAATAGTTGAGGGTAGACTAATCAGAAAATAATCAATTAATGAAGTGGACTTGTTTGGTAAATAAAAATGTGTTGGAAGGCAGTTGTGAATACAATGGAGGTCACATCTCATTAGCATGGATCGGAGATTACAAGATTTAGTACCATCAAAGAGATTGCAATTAAAATCACCCATGATAACTATGTTAGAATGTCGATCAAATAGATCAGAGTGCTCATTTTCAAATGAGATTAAATCTCCTCTGGGCAGGTAAACAACACCAATTAACATAGACGTATTATTACCAAAAATTTCAATGAAGAGCGATTCGCAAATTCCAAAACGTTTACAACGGAAAACAACCCGATAACGTACTTTATCAGATATATACAAACAAACACCCCCACCTCTGGACGGGCCAATACCGGAATTCTGATCAGAAATACGGTCATTCCTCACTAAGCTATAACCGGGGAGTGATAAGGCTTCATCCAATAATTGTGGTTTAAACCACGTTTCGGTAATACCAATAATATCGAGACAGGAGTTATGAAAAATGTTTCTAAACTCTTCAAACTTAGAGCATGTATTGGAAGGACACAAGCTTTGAGCATTTATATGGCCTATATTTAAATTTCCCGACGAAGAGGGGCATCTACTCAGTAATGTATTGTCTCTGGCTATAGGACCAAGATTAAAATTAACCGGCATCACAAATTTTACAATATCTATATGGAAAGGGGAACCAAATATTCAAAGTAAGTAGAGAAGTATAAAAAATTCTTAGTATAAAAAATAAAAAATTATTCATTATGAATACAAAGTATGGCATTTTTACATCGAGAAAACAAAAACTAAATATAAATTGAAATATGGAATAATAAGAGGTGAATAAATGAAATCAAAAAATATATGTATATATATATGTGCGTATAATATAATTAATCATTTCATAAGTTAAACTAATTTATTCAATGTTTTACCCAAAAAAGAAAGCCCCAAACCAAAAGCAACGAAACAAAATAGAACTCGGAAAAAATATATACAAATATATCCAAAAATATAATTACAAATATAATTACATATCCAATCACAAATATAATCATATTATAATTATAATCAAGTATGTGAAGAATTTTAGAGCAACCTCAGAAGACCCAAGAAGGTAAGCGAAAAGTAGATAAATCAAATAATATAAAATTAGGTATGTTTAGGCAGCAGCATCATTAAGCAGTTCTTCACATTGAGTTATGTCATACCAAACGCTCTTACCATCCAGTCCAACAATTTTAGCTTTAGGTGAATCCATATTAAATACAAAGTATTTCGCAATTTTCTTTTTGGAAATAAGTTGGCGGCAAAGGTAGTGTAACCTACCAGATGAGGGTGACAAATTATCGCTTAAATAAACCATAGTATCCGTAGTATCACCAGTAATATCACATAACTTCAGTGGCTTAGTCTTGGAATAGTTTTTCATGATAATATCTCTAAGCTGTACTGAATTGAACTTGACAAGATGTTTTTTGCTACGGTTAATATAGCAGCAGTGGTTTAAGTCAAAGTTATTTACTTCTACTCCAACTAGGTTTGCGATCTTGATGACGGCGGTGCGAATTTTGTCAATGGGACAAGTCAATCCAGTAATTAAGATATCAGATCTATTAAGGCGTCTTTCAAGCGTGTTGTATTTTGCTAGTAACAGGTTGTATTTGTTTTCACTAGATTTTTTAACATCTTGTAATGAGGAGACACAATTAGCAACATCAGCTTTAATACCGTTTATGTCAGTATTAACATCTGCTCGAAGATTGTTGATTAGGTGAATAACATTTGCTTCAATTTTCTTAAAGCCATTTTCCATTTTTTCATCGATATCATTTCTCATGGATGCTATATTTCTCTCGATTGATTTTTGAGATTCATCAATGCGCTTTAAAATATCAATATTACTGCAACAATTATTAGAATTGACTAATTTACACTCAGCACAAACAAATTTGGATATGTTCTTCTTAATGGATGTTTGTAGATCATCTGAGATATTGGCACAGTCAGTATGATAGTATGTGCCACAGCACCCACAACCGACACTAGGTTGGGTCTTGGTAACATTTGCATTGCAAATTGGACATACATACGTGGTTTAGGCGGCATTTTACGTTTCTCTTTTTTCTTATTGTCTTTTAATTAATTCGAGCCGCTTGCCCATGTGCAAAAAATGTAAAGTTGTTGCACCAAACTTTTTGGATAATAAAAAAAGAATTCAACAATTCCAATAAATTCCAATAAATGAGATTTAATTCTTGAGCCAATTTATACCACGATACACAATTATTTTCTACAATATTTAGTTTTTTATTCCACGACCACGATTTTTTAGCTTTTCATGCTAGCGTTGCCACACTTTTGTGATTTTAAAGTAGATTTTAAAGTAGATTTCAATTAAAATCTATTAGATTTCGCTCTGGTGTAAATGTAGTATTATAGGGCATTTACATTGCCTCGAAATCTAGTAGATTTGATTTGAAATCTTTATCGAAATCTATATCGTTAAACTACGCTTTTTTGACATTTTTTCTAGATTTCGTATCCAACACAAAATACTTTGACTAAAATTTATCTTTAATTGTAACCCAACAAGTGCTAAGTTAGCTAATTCACACACCTTTCATGCCCACCTTTGTAGAGCGTAGCTAATTCACTCACCGTTTGTATAAAAATATTGTACAGGGTAGTAGAAACAAAATAAAAATACTAGATTTTAAATAGATTTCGTCCAAATCTACTGACAAAGTGGATTTCATTTTGTATGGCAAATCTAGTAAAAAAACAACTAGATTTAGCTCGAAATCTCGTAATTACTAGAATTCGAGGCAGTGTAAATGCCCTATTACAATAATTGTGATCAGCTGTTTAAATTGAACGAAAAATTTAAAGAAAATTTGAAAGAAAAATTGAAAGCAATTTGGTAGTCAATTTCAAAATGTTTGAGTGTGTTAGTAAAAAGGTGAAACTTGAAACAAAACTTGAAGCAAAACTTGAACAGGTTACACGTTATAGTTAGCAGGTTTTCAAAAAACATATCGCGACCTTAGTATTGTTTTGGCCCATATGCCAAAAAGTCGGAATGGAGAAAAACAACAAAGAAGATTTACATAAAGTTTTCTCAAAACATATCCGATAGAATTTTTTTGTATTCTCACCGGCATATGTTTGGAAGAATAATGTAAACTTTTGTGAACTTTCATCAATCTGATAAGTGCTCCAGTAGCCACTTTTTTTATTTTATTTGTAAAAAGTAGCTTTTGTTGCTCCATGTGTATACTAACTGCTGTGTATTGAGTAACTTGTTATTGAGATGAAATTTTCTACTTTTTATTGAAAATAAGCGTATAAATGTTTTTAGAAGAGATATTTACATGGAATAAAAAGTTAATATTGATTAAACTTAGTATTTTACTTGATTTCTGATTTTTTTTTTTTATTTTAAAAAAAAATTTTTTTACAAAAAATTTATCAAAAATGACGAAATCGAGCACAATGAATGCTTGATATCTCAGAAACCATGAACAATTTCGCTAAACAGTTTTTGGATTCTGAGAGAGGGTATTCAAAATATATATACACCATACTTAACTCAATTTTTTTTAAATGGTCGGTGGGGCCAAAGCAATACTAAGATCGCGATATGTTCTAAAGCTTCTAAATTGTTTATTCTGGCAATACATTTCAATTTAATTTTATTTTCTTGTTTTTGAGCCATTTTAAAATATAAATAAAAAAATTTGAATTTTTTAGTTTTTTACTTTTGGATTGTGTTTAAAAGCAATCAAAACAATTGTAAAACCGATGGAATATGGAAGAAACTACATATTTTTAAATTTAAGTGACTTATAGAAGTTTTAATTTTATTATTTTTTAATAATTCTTTTTCTGCAATTGGGCATATAAAATAACATGTAACAGCAATATTGTGTGGCTTTTCATATTAAATCGTTCTAAAAATTTTTATAGCAATTTCGATTTAAAAATCGTAGAAATCTTTTTTAAAAACATTGATGGCAGCAAAGTTCGCACTTGTTGACCAATAATTTGTTTCTTTTGACAAAGAAAGTTGCAAAAAATTTTTAAGAATATGTTTTAATATTTGTTTAAGCACTCCAAACATAAAATGGATCATAGATATTTTTCCTTGTCACCTACAAAATACCTATCGTTGAAGTTAACAGTTTTTTCGTATTAACATTGGCTGTAGAACATGATTTTGGTTCAATTTTACATTATTTTTTCAATAACATATATTTTTTCTGTTAAATGACAACTGTTTCAAAATAAAATTTTTATGGAGTAGGAAATATCAAAATTTCATGTTACTAACGTTAACAGATCCAACGTTTGGGTTATAGAATAAGGCTATAAGTAAAATAGAACGAAATATATAAAAAGATTTCAAAATGTGTTTAGATAGACAGAAAAAAATATCAGCAAACTGCAACTAACAAGTTCAATTGTTAATATGTAATTTAAATTCAAACATATATTTTGTTAATATAACAAATTGAGTTGTTGATACGACAAACACAGAAATTTTGTCAACAAACTGAACTAACCAAATTTTTTGTTATGTATGTATAGTGAAAAAAATGAACAATCATTATTGTTGATATAACAAATGAATGCACACACGTAAATGAAACTGGGCAAATCAAGAAATTTTTTTCAACAAACTGAACAAACCAAATTTTTTGTTATGTGCTTTTTCACACTATGCCTTTTTCGCCTGGCTTTTTCTTTGACAATTTTCTTTTAAATCCCCTACGAAAAGTCACTCACATTTACATTACAGACTTTTTATCCATGCCTTTTTTGACGAGTATACACACAGTGTTGCCATTTTGACGATTACCCTTTTTTAAAAAAGGGTATTTTTTTAACTATTTTTTCATTTTTTTTTGTGGCGCTTTGACTGCTTTTTGTGATTTTGGTTTGTTTTTTTTTCAATTTACGTATTTTTTTACTTTATGAATTTTTAGAAATCGATCAAAGTGTTTTAATACAATTGGCCTTATCATTACAACTATTTATATACAAATTTGTTGCAGGAGTATTTTTTATTTGTATGTTGACAGTTGGGGTAAAAGTTTTATTCTTATTCAGCCCACCTGGTATCAATTCGCCTTAAAATCGACTTTAAACATTTAAATCCATTTTGGCATATTAAAATAAGGTATAAAACAAGAAAAATATTGTTATTGCAATTCCAAATTGCCTTTAAGTGTTTGCATAAGAATGAATTCAAATCAAACTTGTGAAAGATGTCAGCAGATATTTAAGTAGAGCCGCTGATGACAATTATGAAACAGATATATTTGAAAATGAAATCCGTTTTCTATAAAACGATATATTTAGAGGGGTATTCTAAGTTTGTGGTGTATACCTGTGTATCTGTGCGTCTGTTTGTGCCATCTGAGAGTCCAAGCGGATGAACGGGGTATATGGCACCGTAGCACCCAAAACGCCTGAATCGATTTTTTTTGTTTGAAAGGTGATTTACTCTAAAATCTTCCAATATATTTTTGAAGAAATTCGGTCCAGCCGTTTTGAAGTTACCATCCATTTTTTCAAGGTTTTTAAAATTTGTAAATCAAGTATTTATTTTCAAAAGTATGGTTGAATTCTACTGATGATTTGGTAACGCTACAATGAAATGCAGGCATATAGACATGCTAAGCCCACAAAAAATGAAACTTTTATAAATGAAATAAATTGATATTAAAATAAATCAATTGTTTTTAAATTTTAATATGCATTTTTTATGTTTAAAGTTTGTTGCGCATTTTACCCTTTTTTGAGCGTCAATTTTACCCTTTTTAATGTATCATTTGTGAAGCAAAACAATGCATTTTCAAAATTGTTGTTATAATTTTCATTTTTTCTTTTGACGCTTTTACCCTTTTTTCTTAATTTTTTTACCCGTTCTTACTACACTCGTACGCTTTTCTTCATTTCTAAAATGGCAACACTGTATACACATGCTTAATGCTGAGAGTACGAAAATGACAAAGAGAAATATCAAAAAACCCCTCAACTTTCAATTTGTGCATTTTTCTTACCCCGCTAGCTTCTCACCTCCTCTCTCTCTCTCTCTCTCTCTCTCTCAAACTAAAAAAGCCTGCCTTTAAAGCCAGGCGAAAAAGGCACAATGTAAATTGCGTGTATGTATTGTGAAAAAATTAACAATTATCATTATGCATTTCTTGCCTGGCTTTAAAAGCAGACTTTTTTAGTTTCAGAGAGGGAGGTGGTGAGAGGCT
Source organism: Panzeria rudis (assembly GCA_956483635.1). NCBI lineage: Eukaryota > Metazoa > Arthropoda > Insecta > Diptera > Tachinidae > Panzeria > Panzeria rudis. Next base: position 37,368,588 of record OY101451.1, on the reverse strand, counting down.
AGCGGGGTAAGAAAAAAGGCACGAGATGAAATTTGAGGGTTTTTTTATATTTCTCTCTCATTATGCATGTGTATAAACATCAACAAAGGAAAGGAGAAAAGTCTGTAATGTAAATGTGCTTGAATTTTAGTAGGGGTTTTAAAAGAAAATTGTCAGAAAAAGCCAGGCTAAAAAGGCATAGTGTGAAATGGCACTTAGTGCATAGCTCCTCCATTATGGACAAACTTCCAAAATTATTTTTCGTTTGAAAATCGGTGGGGCAAGTCTTCCCCAAAATATTTATTAGCGCACAATTCCTCCATTTGCATACCGATTTTCAAAATTGTTTATATGAAAGGCCATGAAGTATATTGCTCTTTGTACTGAAGTCGGTTTTTTTGCCAAAATTATTATTATTTCTGCTATTTAAATAATTTACACATAAAACTTCATTTACGGACAGTTAAAAGGTAACACTTTTTTATCATAAGTTGTGTTCATGTACCTCAAAATGATAAAATGTTCGTATATTTTTCACGATATGTCTAACTTTTCATACAAAGTACTAACAGTTAATGTAAAGTTTTTTGGGTGTACAAACTGTTTATTGCGTTATTTGCAAATTTTTGCTAGTAAAGCGTTCATATACTTTTTCTTACCTGGGAGAGTAATTTTGTAAATTTCTGCATTACTCTCTCGTTGTTAGTTTCTGCTAGGAAAGTAAATGATCAGACTTATAAACTCTTTTATACATGTCTGTATATAATGGATAAAAAGACCCAAATAAATAAAAATCTTATATAAGTCTCGAGAAGACCTAAAAAATAAAAATCTTTCATAAGTTTTATAAGAAGACCTAAGAAATAAAAATCTTTTTTAATAGTTATGGAATGAGTAATATTTTTTCAGTTGTTTATAATTGTTATTACAGGACCGATATTTTTGCAGCTTTCTGTGACCAATTGGATATTTAAAAAAATAAGTTATTTCGGGTTCCTGGTTATAACTGTTACACATGTCCCTATTTAAAACAAAGCTTGAACTGGAGTTTACTTCCAGTTGAATTTCATGTACTGGAGTTTTAAGTTTTTGAGTGTTTATTGGAGTTAATTTTCATATTAACTGCCGGTTTTTGTAAATATAATAAACATTTTCGTTAGGAATTTATATTGAAACAAAAATAAAAAAAACTCAAATTTGTTTTTCTTTTCAATTCAGAAGAAATATAATGGGCGTGGCAGCTCCCGTATAATTTTTTAATACCTTTGAAGCTAATGCCGCCAGAAACTTGAAATTTTTTGTGAGCAAAGCTTTCTATAGTGTGCGTTATCGTTCAAAAATAAGCCCGGATTGGAGATGAGGGTGTGACCACAGCTGCCAGAAATGACGATTTTTTACGATATGGCAAAAAACGATATGACATACTGTGTTGTCATATCGTAAGTTTTTTACGATATGACAAAACTGAGGAAGCCATTTACAGTGTAAGGCTTTCTCAGTGTTGTCATATCGTAAGAAACTTACGATACGACAACACAGTATGTCATATCGTTTTTAGTCATATCGTAAAAAATCGTCATTTCTGGCAGCTATGGGTGTGACACTTCCCATAAAGAGCAAATGTTGTTTTGAGGGCCTTGAAATTTTGTAGGGATAACTTTGTCGATGTTGTGCATCGTCGCTGGAAAGTATTTCAAAATTGGACAAGTGGGCGTGGCGCCTCTCATATAGAACAAATATTTCTTTTGAGATGTTTTGGAAGCTATTACCAGCGGACCGATCTTTCTGAAATGTTTACAACGAATTGCTGATGGCACTTTCCATATAGAAGCAACATCTACTTTTTTAAATTTTTTCGTATCTAAGACAAATCGATTACCGTAAATATCATCAAAATTAAGTGAAACTTACCAGTTTGCTAGCACGGTTTTGAAGTGTACCATAGGCAATATGATTTAAAACAAACCCAATTGGCAAAGCTACTCCTTGTATTCTATAAAATGCATTATTAGCTTCTTCATCAGCCAGTTTGTGGGCTGCAGTCACTGTACACTTTCCCAGAAAACGAGAGGAGGCAACCATTGGGCCTCTTGAAATATCAATATGTGTTCCCATACGATAAAGTACCACACGGCCATGATTTTGCTGCAAAATACTTGGAAGTTGTTCGCTCTTATATCGAGAATCTTTAAACATTTCTAATGCTAATTCATTGTGAACCTCTAAGCGTTCAAGCTTAAGATCTTTTGAAGCCAATTTGATCATTTCAGCCGATAAAGCCCGCAATTCTTCGGTAGATGCTCGCCATGTTTTAGAACCCACAACAATATCATGAACAAAACTGCCAGATTTTACTTATGAAAAATTCAAGAAGTTAACAAAGGTAATATATTATGTATTTCTCTGTAATACATACTGTTTGGCCCGGGAAAACTATGTAGTTGCAAGCCTGCTTCTTCTTTAAAAGCATTTTGTAGCGCAGCACCCAACATAAAACTGCATGTTCGCCAGAAGGCCCTTTGATATAGAAAACCAGTATTTATACATAAAAGCATACAATATAAGGTTCATGATATTATTATCAACGTACTTGTTAACTACATGTGGATCGGCAACCGTGAAATTTAAAAGCTGTAAAGTACAATTATCAGTTAATGGTCTATGCATATCCCATGGGACATTTCCGTCTATCAAAGCTAAAGCAGATCGTTTACAGTGGCCCTCGGACAAGTGTTGAGCACAATTATATGGCGTTGACAGATCGCGATTCATCACAAGAGTGTCATCTTCAGGCAGGCCTAAGTAACGGACTTCAATTTTTTCTAAACGACCAACTAATTCTCTTTGTCGTTTCTGTTCTTTGGTAAATAACTCATTCCGCCTTCCATTGCTAACAGCCGAAAATAAGCCTACGACGTAAATTTTGATAGGTTACCTCACGCCGCAATGTTTTTGTGAATGAAAAACTTACGAAAGTTCTTGATTTTGTACCATTTTGAAAGTGAATTACAGACAAATGGCATTATTTGATGCACAACAGACATTACGTATTATTTCTTTTGAACTTTTATTTATTTAAATTATTATAGAAAACTGAATACAGAGTTGCAAGTGAAGGCCTTTTCATCGGCGGAGGTGGCGGAGGCGCAAACTGAATTGGTCTGCGGCGGTGGCAGCAGCGGCGTTTACAACGATGACTCGGCGGCAGCTTATAGTATGTTTCCACCAACTTTAAATCAAGTAGATTTAAGTATATTACTTCGAAATGTTAGATCGAGCTTATACGCAGAGCTTATTTGCAAATAAAAACGTAAAATGCTGCCAAATCCTTTTTTATTGTAACTTACTAAATCACTGATTATTCATCTATTTGTGAATATATTTATCTATTTATTATTTTTATTAACAAACATATGTAAAGGAGGCAACCCAAACTTCTTATTTGCAAATAGCGCGTTAATCAGTAATTGGTTTCGTGAGTTATTAATTTACAATAAAAATACATACTTGGTAGCACTACGTTTTTATTTGCAAATAACTCGTGCGTATAAACGTACTATTTGAGTGATTTGGTGCTGGAACTTTTATTGTCAAATGTTCCTTATATATAGAATGTTTCCACCGGCATGATTTCGCAAATCATAGTGATTTGAGCAAATCATGCTGATATATACATGATTTACCATACATTTTGCATACGACCAAATTACCTCCAGTTGGTGCTTTCATTTAAATTATGTCGAAAATACTCTTCTTCGAACTGGATTTATCTATGCAACCCTGCGTTGCTTTTAAAACTACAAACTCCATCCCAGAGTCATCCATCAATTGTGATTGACAATTACGAATATATGACATCAAAGAATATATTATTAAATATCAATGTCAAACTATATATGCAAAAAATTCAATTACAGCTGCTTCGCACACCTTATAAAGTAAGTGCATCTGTGGACTAAGCAAATTAGGGCACCAAATCACTCACAAGCTCGGTAGAAAAGGGCACCAACTTTAAATTATGTAGATTTAAGTGAATTACTTCGAAGTGTTTTTTATTATTCTAAGCCTACTACGTTTATTTCATTCGTTTGTGATTTTCAAAAATATTATCATTTGTAAATTCTCAAATAGTTTTTGAAAGGTTGTGCATTAGATAAGAGGTTTATAACTGTTCAAAGGTGTGGTTGAAGTCTACTGACGATTTGGTAAAGCGCCAATGAAATGCATATAGACAATGCTTAGCTATCAGGAAATAAACTTCATTTAAAACAAAATTAGGACAACATGTCAATATGATAGATTTCTTAAATGTTTAATTTGGATTTTATTTTTCATTTTGCCTTATAAATACTTATATTGTTATCCAATCGATTTCTAATTGTATAAGGTGTAGAAAAATAAAAATGATTCATATCGAATACAAATTATTTGCTGGGTTTTATATAAGTTTCTAAGCGGCATGGCAACTTATCAAACTGTTTGATCAAAGAGAGATTTTTGTGACTGTATTAGCGCAAATAACCTCACACGTATAGTTTGATGTGAGTTTGATGAAAAACAAAACACTTTTGATTTTCACTACCGCCGATGACGAAATTTGAAGCTTGTTTGATCACATTACTTCAAATGTCATTTTTGTTAAGTTTTCGCAGCGACCACATCATTGCTATGGAGACGCACTATTTAAAAAACAGATGAACAAAATTGAATTTATTGAAGTTTATCGTGGTTTGCCTGCCTTATGGCGAGTTAAATCGAAGCAATATAGCAATATAAATTAAAAAAATGCTTAGTATGAGATATTGCTTGAAACATATACAGAAAAAAACCCAAATGCAAAAAAGAGGATGTCGCACAAAATTTTAACTCTTTTCGAACTGCATATGGAAAGGAGTGAAAAGGAATTAAAAAAGGGAGTAAAAAACTGATTTTCAAAAAACAAAAAGTTTTTTAATAAATAATGAAACATTTCCGCCCAAAAAATCACATGTTCTTTCTTTTTCACCACAACTTTCAAATGAAGTTTGGTTATATGAATTTGAAGTTGCTGTGCTAAGCAAAACAAAATATTAGCAATACATACATGAATTTGATCAAACAGTTTGATAAATTGCCACGGCCCTTAATAGTGCGTTTCCATTAGGCTTGCCACCCGTACCATGGTAGAATAATATAACTGGTAGCCGCATAACTAATACAAATGTACATATTGGGATAGAAAATGTTAAACATTAATAGAGAGGGTATGTGTGTGCTTGTATATCAGAAGCAGCAAACATACGTGTGGTATTGTGTGTGCAACGTAATTATTTCACATATCACAGCGTCTTTACTTGAGGTCTACACGTAACATAATATGTAAGATGAGATTGTCAAATTCAATCGCAGAGAGAATTATGTTACGTGTACACTTCAAATTAGTGTTATCTCAATGCTATAAGAATTTTTATGAGAGCGTGAAGACGCTGTGTCCGAGACATTAACTTTGAGATAACATGAGAAAAAACGTCGGCAGAATACTAAAAACAAAATGTAGAATTTTCTCTTAATCTCATACTAGGGGAAGACGTAATTTTACTTTTCCGATAAGATTTCATTTTATGCAAATGCTCATCGAGCTAACATGTACTACTTTTGCATAATTAGTTACTTTATTTTTAATTTTTCACACAAATTCAAATTTATAAATCAATTAAACACATTTTTTCATTTATTTAACACAGAAATTTTATAAAAACATCGCTTTTCATTTATTTTAATAAATACTCACACATGCACTCTATTTTATTTTCATATACATGTGTTTTTTGACAGTTCATCTCATAAGATTGTTCTTATAAGAATTCTTATAACGCTCTCTTAAAAATTCTTATAACATTGAGATAACACTAATTTGAATCTCATCTCGGTAAAGAACTCTGATGAGATTAGCGGGAGCTATCGAAATGTCAGTTCAACCCTCCGCGCAGTCAAAAATTTTCTTTGTCTACATGCTTCACATTTGTCTCTAAATAGGGGTATAATTTAATTGAAAAATTTAATTAAGCCCGAACTCAGGGTAGAAATACAACATCACGGCTGCGGGCACGGTTTCCGTTTCACAAAGAAACCGCAAATTATATGAACTGCGGTTGCGTTTATTTTTCACGATATTTACACATTTCGCACTTTTTTATTAAAAACTATAAAAAAATATTATTTATGTAATAAATTAAAATAAAAGAAAACTTTGTATGATTTATTCTATTTTTTCAAATTTGGATTTATTATTTTTTTCATATTTTGTTTTTCCTCCTTCGTTGTCATTCACAGCAAACTATTCAAATTTATATTTTTTCTTCACAAAAACATGGCAACAATAGGAAGAGAGTAATTAAAGAAATGAGAACTTTAGAGAAAACGCAAAGAAATTAAAATATATTATATTTTCATGCGGCTTCTTTGGAAGTTTTAAATTGTCAAATATTCATATAAAAAAAAGAAACGCAGCCGCAACCGTGAGGTTGTATTTCTACTCTCAAGCCAAAAATGATAAAATTCTTTAATTTTTTTAATATTTAAAAAATGGGATTTTGTAAAGCAAGAACAGTAGCATTAAATCAAAACAGATGTTAAAATAAACTGTTGTTCCAGCCACATATTTATTAGTCAGATTTTTTAAAAAATTCCGTTTCTAAACGTTTGAAATTTGTATGTAAAATATCTCGTGCGTTTCAAAACTAAATTTTTCCATACCATTTTCAAAACGAAAAAAGCGTTAGTATTTACAAAATCTGGCCTTTAGTTTTATTCTTTTCTTTTCAGTATAATTATATTACATATTAAGCTGTTTCCATTGGCACGAAATAAACCTCTTCCGTAATATCAAATTGTTTAATTTTTGTGTCTAATACCGCAGTTGTTCCCAATTTGAAGTCGTAATTAAGCTGTTAATAAAATTATAATTACAGAACATTAAAAAAATTATTTAATTGAGTAAAATCTTGCCTGTCTCTCCCCTTTTTTGTTAGCCAATTCATAATTGCGCAAATATTCGGTGGATTCCCTACGAATAACGCACAAATCAATGTTAGAGCCAGAACCTAAATCATTGAATACACCAGCAGCTATAGCATCGCGCACCAATTTTTTGCCGTCTTCTTCACTCATGTCCGGCTTCCAGCGAGCTTCAAAAACTGCCATTGCAGCCAAACTACCGGAACCCATAGTAACGTAAGGTAATTTGTCTGTCGATCCATGGGGATGTATAGAATAGATATATGATCCAGTTTTGTCGACACCTCCCAACACCAAAGCAGCACTTATGTGTCCCTGGTAACGGAACAACATTTGTTTCAATAATGTATTTGCTGCCACTACAGGCACTTGACGGCCGGTGTTAAGACGATGCAATTCTAATTGTGAAGCAATCATATCTGTTGTCATTTCCGTATCAGCAGCTGTACCGGCACCACAGCAGCTTTACCAATTTAATAAAATAGTCCTTTTTAATAAAAATTATGACAAGATATGTAATGAGCAGGGCTCGGACTTTCATGCAAATGCATTTATTTTGTGGTGATGGATAAAGACGTATTGACTAATTATTTATGCGAATTATCAAATTTTAAGTAGTTTGGCATCGATTTGTAGTTGCATATGTTTGCATATTTTGGTGGTAAGTGCATATTTTCGCATATTTGGCAATAAATGCATAATTTAGAGTTATAAACACTTTTTAAATGCATATTTCTCAATTTTTGAAAAAAAATATTAATAGACCAATTATGCATGGCAACCGAGCCTCAGTTGGGTTGTCATTTGCTGAAAATGATACAACTGATGGCAACTGACAACTGAGAGCTGTCAATTTCAGTTGCTATTTAGTGCCTTTCTGGGTACCATTAATTTTCAGTTGCCGACTGGCAACTTAACTAAAGTTCGGTTGCATTAAATAATACATCCAATTATGGTTGTTTTATGCTTTTCCCTCTAATAATAAATTTAAAAAATATATTTTCATATTATTTTAATTTTGGTACTTTGTTCGTAGGTAAATGCATATTTTTAATTTTTAGGTGCACTTGTTAAGCGCTTAAAATCAAATTTTAGTTGCATGAAAGTCCAAGCTCTGGTAATGAGTAATCAATTTAAGCTTATACTTACTACATATTTTTAGCTAAATAATGTATTTTCGAACAATTTTTGTCTGAGACTATTGGACCCTCGGTGGCACGTGTATCAGCGCCTAAGATTACACCATCCTTAAATACAATACCAGCAATAGTGGTACCTGTTTTAACAGTCTTGGGAGGTTGGAATCCGTTTTTCATAAGATCAGCATTTCTGTAAATTTATTAATATTAAAAGCTCATTTCTAATTCTAACCATTGAATGAATTCACTTACCTCTTGCAATTTTCGAAATTGAAGCCCGATTTTGGTACGTCTCTTGTTAGTTCCAACTGCATATTTATTTTTTATCCAACAATTTTGTATATAAAATATTTTTGCTACCAAAGTAATTCTTGCAAGCGGCGGAATGACAAAACAGTTTTTTGTGGTACAAATTCAAACAAGGTAGTCTCACTCATGATACAATAATAAGGTACCACGCAAAGCGAATTAGTATATAGTGGCCTTACATCTAAATAACACACATACAAAGTAGGTGTAGGACTATTTTTATTTGTACGTTGACAGTTCGGGTTAAAATTGTTCATTTTTTATATAGAGTTTGACTGATTGGATGTAATCACCTCATGATCATCTGCTAGTACGTTCATACGCACAACTTATTTGCAAATAAGAACGTAGTGCTGCCAAGTATGTATTTTTATTGTAACTTAATAACTCATGTGCCGTCTCCACGTAGCAATATTTATTGTCGCAAACTTCAAATTTGATTGCTTATAACAGTTGTGTATAACAATTGCTACGTGTGCAATCCATTGCGCAATGATTGCTCTGCTGATTGCTCGAACAATTATTGCCAAGCAATCAGCTGTCACTTTTGTTGTTTTAATTATTTATTTTTGCAAAACAGCAAATTCGGGCAAAATATAAAAACACATCATCAGCAAATATAATATAAAAACAAATAATTATAAATTTGTCATATTTTTACAATTGAAGCTACATATATTAGGCACAACCTGCCCCATGAATGTGTAAAAATTGTGGAAAAAATTGATATACGTGTTCTCCACCTCAAGCAAGAGGCAAAAAAATAAAATTGTTCTGCCGACGTTTTTGCTTATGCTCAGCAATAAATATTGCTACGTGAAGACGCAGTGTCACGAAACCATGATGAAATATAGTACGCTTATACGCACGAGTTATTTGCAAATAAAAACGTAGTGCTACCAAGTATGTATTTTTATTGTAAATTACTAACTCACGAAAACAATTACTGATTAACGCGCTATTTCCAAATAAGAAGTTTGAGTTCTCTCTTTTACATATGTTTGTTAATAAAAAATAATAAATAAATAAATATACATATTCACATATAGATGAATAATCAATGATTTAATAAGTTACAATAGAAAAGGATTTGGCAGCATTTTAAGTTTTTATTTGCAAATAAGCTCTGCGTATAACACTGCGTCTTCACGTAGCAATATTTATTGCTGAGCACAGGCAAAAACGTCGGCAGAATAATTTCATTATTTTGCCTCTTGGTTGAGGCGGAGAACACGTATAGCAATTTTTTCAAAATTTTTACACATTCATGAGGCAGGTAGTTCCTAATATATACAGCTCCAATGTAAAAATATAACAAATTTGTCTTTATTTGTTCTTATTTTATATTTTCTGATGATGTCTTTTTATATTTGGCCCGAATTTGCTGTTTTGCTAAAATAAATAAAAAACACAACAAAAGTGACAGCCGATTGCTTGGCAATAATTGATCGAGCAATCAGCAGAGCAATCATTGCGCAATGGATTGCCACTCATGGCAATCTGCGGTCCACACGTAGCAATTGTTATACTCAATTGTTATAAGCAATCAAATTTGACGTTTGCGGCAATAAATATTGCTACGTGGAGACGGCACGTAAACTAGGTAATAATATAAGTGGCATTACTACGCCAGATGACATTTTTTGCTCTAGCATTGTTTGTAGAGATCTTTGTCAAAGTCTTGTTTATGTTTATAAAAATTCACGTGTTGTGTTCTTTGTTGAAATTGTGATTAGTTTATTTTACTAAAGTTTTTAATAATTTTAATTTAAATATTATAAGAAATAACTCCGACGGTAAAGGCGTATGAGTGTGTGTGTTTTTTAATTCAATAATTTATGTAATTCATCACTTGCAGCGCGTCCTTTTGATTTTTGTTTACAATAATTTTTGACTTATACGACGACATTACACAAACAAAAATTCCTGTTTTTGTTGTAATGTTGTATTTGTTGCACTAGTAATGCCACCTATATTATTTCATCATGACGAAAACAGTTGCTGATTAACGAACTCTTTGCAAATAAGAAGTTTGAGATGCAACCTTTACACATGATTGTTAATAAAAAATAATAAATAGATAAATATATTAATAAATAGATGAATAATCAGTGATTTAATAAGTTACAATAAAAAAGGACTTGGCAGCATTTTACGTTTTTATTTGCAAATAAGCTCTGCGTATAAACTAGGTATGTGATGATAAGGCTACCTGGTACTGAATTCGTCTTGCCACCACGACGACACAAAACAACACCAAAAAAACACGTATTTTGTTGGTAGAAACATACCAGAAATATGTCAAATCTATTGTCTGTGTGTCGCACACATTCATAAGGTCCCCCAAAGTTACTAACACATACCCATGACACAATAATACAGGTACATGTAGCAATGCCATTTTTGGGGTTTTTACGATATAACAATAAAAACGATATGACATACTGTGTTGTCATATCGTAAGTTTTTTTACGATATGACAACACTAATAGTATGTTTCCACCGGCATGATTTCGACAAATCATGTTGATTTATACATGATTTACCATACATTTTGCATACGACCAAATTACCTCAAAGTAGGTGATTTATTTTAAATTATGTCGAAAATACTATTTTTCGAACTATATTTATCTATGCAACCCTGCGTTGCTTTTGAAATTACAAACTCCATCCATGGGTCATCCATCAATTGTGATTGACAACTTTGAAAAAATTACATTAAAGAATATTTAATTTTAAATGTCAAAGTATATATTGAAAAAATTCAATTACAGCTGCTGCGCACACCTTATAAAGTAAGTGCATCATTTGAGTACGAAAATTCGAACAGCAAATTACTCACAAGTCCGGTGGAAACACTTCGAAGTAATTTACCTAAACTACCGGCATGATTTCGACAAAACATGGTGATTTGAGCAAATCATGTTGATTTATAGATGTTTTACCATACTTTTTGCATACGACCAAATTACCTCAAAATAGGTGACTTATTTCAAATTACGTCGAAACTAATATTTTTCGAACTGGATTTATCTACCCTGCTACTATAACCCTGCGTTGCTTTTAAAATTACAAACTCCATCCCTGGGTCATCCATCAATTGTGATTGACAATTTCGAAAAAATGACATTAAAGAAACTAATTAATTTTAAATGTCAAACTATATATGGAAAAAATCAATCGCAGCTGCTGCGCACACTGTATAAAGTAAGTGCAGCATTTGACTACGAAAATTCGAACACTAAATCACTCACAAGCTCGGTGGAAACACTTTGAAGTAATTTACCTAAATCTACGTAATTTAAAGTTGGTGGAAACATACTGTAAAGTTGGTGGAAACATACCATTAAATTATGTCGAAAATAATCCATGCAACCCTGCGTTGCTTTTAATATTACAAACTCCATCCCTGGGTCATCCATCAATTGTGATTGGCAATTTCGAAAAAATTACATTAAAGAATATTTCATTAATTTTAAATGTCACAGTATATATGGAAAAAGTTCAGTTACAACTGCTGTGCTTTATAAAGTAAGTGCATCATTTGACTACGAAAACTCGAACACCAAATTACTCAAATCTACGTAATTTGCTCATAGTGGAAACGTACTATTAAATTATGTCGAAAATACTATTTTTCGAAGTATATCAAGTAAACACACAAAATAGCTAAGTACACTGTCTAACAATTCTTGTAAATTAAAGATTTCTATGAAAAAAATTGCTTAGATGAACCTTTATATACGAATTTATACAGAACTGTTCAAGGAATTCTTTCTATCCGCACTCCTCAGCATGTGTAGAAAGAATTTTTTCTTCCCAAAATATAATGAAAACCAATATAAGGAATCGTCTTCATGTAAATACCGTGTCATCTTTAATATAATCGAAAAAATTAATGAAATCTAATTCTACACCATTTTTCATTGAAATTGAGAAAATTCAAATGAAATTGAGAATTTCAATTTGAAATTGAGAAAATTCCAAATGAAGTTGAGAAATTAAATTTCAAATTGAGAAAATTCCAAATGAAATCGAGAATTTCAATTTGAAATTGAGAAAATTCCAAATGAAATTGAGAATTTCAATTTGAAATTGAGAAAATTCCATATGAAATTGAGAATTTTTTGTTTTAAATTGAAAAAATTCCAAATGAAATTGAGAAATTAAATTTTAAATTGAGAAAATTTAATTATATAATTTTTATTTATTTAATAAGGATCAAAGAAAAGAAAATATAAAAACAAATACAAGTCGTAGTATAATTGACCAAGAGGCATATCTTTCAGATCCAGAGCAGATTGGTAAAAAGTTAGTGGAACTTTGGACAGAAAATGAAGTAAAATTACTCTATCATAAGCTCTCTCACTTGGTAAATTTTTGTCATCTTGAACGCTTTTCGCGCAAGTTTGTGTAACTATATCTGTGCGATTTCGTCCATCTGGAACACATATTTATCTTTAAGCTCCATGTTGTTAAAATGAAAAATTAATTTCAAATTCCTTGCTGCTTTTAAATTTTCTTAATTTTATTTGGAATTTTCTCAAATTAAAACTAAAATTTCTCAATTTCACATGAAACTTTCTCAATTTCAAATTGAAATTCTCAATTTCATTTGGAATTTCTCAGTTTCAAATTGAAATTCTCAATTTTATTTGGAGTTTTCTCAATTTCAAATTGAAATTCACGATTTCATTTGAAATTTTCTCAATTTTAAATTGAGTTTCTCAATTTCATTTGGAATTTTCTCAATTTGATTTGGAATTTTATCAATTTCATTTTTAATTTTCTCAATTTCAATCAAAAATGGTGTAGTAAATATTACGATAAAAATTTTTTAAAACTTATAAACACAAAACTGTTACAAACAGTAATATCACAATTAAGGAACTGTTGGACTAAAAGCTTGGGGATTATGTATATACAATAAAATTAGAATTGCATATAAAATATTTTTTAATTACAATTTTATTTTTAAGGCGCGTCTTTCGCAATGTTCCTACGATAGTTGGTAGCAAAAATTTTAATGTTTTAAAATTATAGCTCATCCCGATTTTTTCTAATTTGCGACTGATCAATAAATTAATTTAATTATGTCGGAAAACAAAAAAAATCTCAATATGAAACTGTAATTAAAAGTCCACACTTTAACAAAAAATACTTTTTGAGTTTTTGTCGCTAAATTTAGTTTTTGTTCTAAATAAAATAAAACATGTACTATATTACTATTACTTTTGTTTTTATTTAAATAAAACGCTTGTAGTTAAATATATTCGAAAAATCAAAGCATCAAAAGCATTTTGTCCCTTTTAAATCATCAATTTGGCCCTAAACAAAAAAAAAAACTCAAAAAGCATCACTGATGTCTCGTGAAGATGCTTAACATGGCGTCTTCACGAGCCATTGATATGTCTTGACAAAAGTCAAAGTCGATATGAAAAAATAGCACTAACATTTTTCTGATGTTTGTATGTATGAAGTTTGACAAATGTTAGAACATGATTATATCTCGTGAAGACGGGGTCTAAGGTAGAAACAGCCAACCGTACCGTACTGTTTCTTTAAGAAAACGTGTCAGCTGTTCGTATATGGCATAGGAGAACCAATGCAAAAGCTTATCGAATTTAAATGTCACGTTGCCGGAACGTCTGAACCTGTATAAAATAGAAAACCTAATAGTACGTGTCCATTATGAGCAAAACAGGACGTTTTGAGCAAAATATGTCGAAATGTTTCCATTATGCTGTAAGTGTTTTTAAGTTCGAATTTTCGTAATAAGTTTGACATTTTCATTGTGCTGCTTGCATTCTTCTTTGAAAATAAAATGCGCGCCATATTTCTTTCCTTATAGTGCATTTACATCTACACCATAAACAGGTTATAAGTTGTTTATGGTGATAAACTAGTTTGAGAAACTTATTTATCCATACAAATCATAAGCAAGTTTGTAACTAGCTTTTGAGATAAACTAGTTACAAAGCGCTAGTCATATTTGAAATTCTTACCATAGTATAATAAAACCAGGTAACCTCATAGGTAAGCTCGTTTATTTCGCGTTTATTAACTGTCAAACTCCCTATTATATTTTTTTAATATTGAAGACTTAAGACAGCTGTTTTATGAATTGTCAAAGATAAATTATATCTTTTAATTTACAACACACAAAAACACTAAAAATTAATTACAATGTACGAAAAACTAGAAATGTCAAAAATTACGTGACCAAACAATTGTCTGAACATTAATTTTTGTTTCAGTTGACGGAAAAAACTCTCCACTTATTGTTATAGCATGCCTGTAATAGATAAAAAATTCCAAAATTCCGTGTACTTTTTTTTTGGAACTGCGTACTAGTAAACGGAAATTTCTTTAAGAAATTTACCAACCTGAATTTCAGTATGTTTTTCTTACACATACTTCTTATGTCATCCTGAATTTCATTCTGAGCTGCATACGACGCTATATACACGTTAAATATAAATGTGATATAGATAAAAGGACTAAAATTGCTTCAAACAATTTTTTGTGTATGCACATATAAAAAATAATTTCCTTTCTTACATATGTGCGTAGGTTTGTATTATGTTGGTGAAATACATCGGAATTTATTAAAAAGCCGATTCGATTTTTTTGTTAGTTAGGGCTTTTTGCGTTTTATTTAACGATATGTATGTATACATATACCATATTTACACTATGCAACTTTGTTGCATGCAATTTTCATTTTAATTGAGAGTGTTGAAATAGAAATGTACACATTTTGTATTTCTTCTCTGTCTTTCTCACTGAAAAAAGAGAGTTGCATGCAACAAAGTTGCATAGTGTAAATATGGAACATATCATTTGGAAGATTGTTTTACCAAAAATCAGAAATCGGATGTTCGAATATGATCGATAATTTCATAAATTGCTCGAACCATCTTGGCTTATTTTGAATCTAGCTGTGACCCTCGAAAGTAACTATCATCTCCAATTTTTTTTTTCGTTCCCTAGAACTGAAAGTTGTTTTTGCTGTTCCCGTACTTTTGAATATATTTTGTGTTTAGTGAGATTAATTCTTGGTTACTCTCATTTTACCCAAAAGCGTATCGGACCTATAATAGGTCTGTTCATTTACTTTCCTAGCAGAAACTAGCAACGAGAGAGTAAAGCAGAAATTTGTAAAATTACTCTCCCAGATATGAAAAAGTAAATGAACGCTTTACTAGCAAACATTTGCAAGTAACAAAATAAACAGTTTGTACACCCAAAAAACTTTACATTACCCTACATTTACACATGAAAGTACTTTCATGACATTTTTGTATACGTATTATCAACGAAAAAGAAAATAGTATTCATTTCTCTGTCTTTCTCATAGCTCAATGAAAAGTGTGTTAGCGAAAATTTGTGAGTGTGTTGAGACTTTCTTGCAATTACTTTCATTTGTAAATGCCAAGTTAGCTGTTAGTATTTTGTATGAAAAGTTAGACATATCGTAAAAAATACATGAAAATTTTATCATTTTAAGGTACATGAACACAACTTAGGATAAAAAGTGTTACCTTTTAACTGTCCGTAAATAAAGTTTTATGTGTAAAGTATTTAAATAGCAGAAATAATAATACAACTGCTCATACATAAGGATTTTTTAGTTAAAATATCTGTAAACAGTAGAAATAAAGTTAATTTCAATGTAATTGTGGAGTTTTTTTATTTATTTAGTTGAATTTGTTCTTTGCAGGAACTTGCCAGGTTTTTTTCTTATATTTGACTAACATAATATTTCGAGTGTAACCTTTCTGATTTAGCCTTAAGCGTAGTATGCAGCTCTGCTTGAAATTCAGGCTGCCATAAGAAGTATATGTAAAAAAACAAACTGAAATTCAGGTTGGTAAATTTCTTAAAGAAATTTCCGTTTACTAGTACGCAGTTCCAAAAGAAAAGTAGACGGAATTTTGGCATTTATTGTCTATTACAGGCATGTTATAACAATAAATGGAGAATTTTTTCCGTCAACTGAAACAAAAATTAATGTTCAGACAATTGTTTGGTCACGGAATTTTTGACATTTCTGATTTCTCGTACATTGTAATTAATTTTTAGTGTTTTTGTGTGTTGTAAATTAAAAAATATATAAATTTGTGTGTATGTATCAGTGAGAACTGCATACTACGCTTTAAGGCGGAAAATTTTCTGCCACCCAATTCAAGCGTTTTAAACTCTGTTAACGGCCACTACTGCAGTCAAATTAAAGAAAAATCTTACCGTATTTAATATTTTTGACTTCTTAAAAAGTATTAATTTCTTAATAATAAATTAAAATTAGAAGAAGTTAACTTGTTCATGAATTTTATTTTGTAAACAAAAGATCTAAACAGCTGTTTGGCTAACTCCTGCCAAAATTTACAAGCAAAAACTTGCAAAAAATTTTTTTTCTCTCAACTTTTTATGCTCTTTTTTCACTCTCTCGTTGCTAGTTTTTCGAGTACGTGAATACCAAGGTAGATTTATACAGGTGATATTGTAAGCACAGCTGTTCTACTTTTTTCCCGCAAATTAGATGCTCGTATGTCAAAATTTGTATACGTTGACATAGGGGCTGAGATGTCAAATGTTATTGTAATGTTGTAGTTGTTTTAGAATCAACACCACCTGATAAAATTAATTCACTTGGTGAACACTTTCCAGCAGGGATGCCAACTTAGCCCTTTTCGGGCTAGATTTAGCCCGTTTTACTCAAAACGTGAAAAAAATGTTTAGCCCCAAAAAAAATAACGCCCAAATTTAGCACTTTTTACAATAATCTTTTGACCCTTTTAGCCCCTTTTTACTTTTTGGTCAATATGGGTATATTTTTTGTTTTTGCGAACTTTTTCTTCTTTTATTCTAGCATATTGACTTGTGTATTAACATGCTAGCATCGTTTTTACTCATTTTCTTTTGTTAGTTCCCTGTACCAGTAATAATAAGACGAAGAGTCTAGAACAATGTTCTATATTTTTAAAAATTGGATATGATTTTAAGTTGGCTCAAAAATTTAAACGTGCTTTAATGTTAGCCCTTTTTTGCGCTTTTTAAAAATATTTTGCTGGATATTGCCTTATACTTGTCTTTTTTCTATTTAGCCCCTTTTTGAAAAATTTGTGCGCGTTTTGGGTTCCAAAAGTTGGCATCACTGCTTTCCAGTAACAACTAGTAACAATTAAGACCCTTTCACATTGTAATACAAGCTTTGAGATTTTTATTAGATTTTGTAAGACGAAAATCAAATCAATATCAGTCTGACTGTCAAAAAATCTTAAAGAAAATTTTCTCATTACATTTTGTTTCTACACTATCACATTACAAATAAAACGTAACAAAATAACTTGCAATAAAGCAAATTTTTACGTTCTTCTTTTTCTTTATTTATGCCGTCAAACAAATACACAACTGTTTTTGTTATTCCTATGCTTGCTTGTGCAAAAGACAACCCTGATAAAATGAAAAATGTGATTGTTTAGAAAATTTCCTAAAAATGACGAATACCATAATACTGTCAAATTTCTTTACGTATTATTTGACAAATCATAACAATTTGTTTTCACACTGTTGGACTTTTACTTAAGATTGGAGTTTTTGACAATTATTAATACTAAATCTAATAGTCTGAAGGCTGCTTTAGTAACAACTTTCAGTTATTGAACAGACCTAATTTAAAGGGGTATTGCGACGGTCAAATAATCACGTCAACGTTCTAAAAGTGGAGGTACATACCACGCGTTACGCGGCAACGCATTTCTTATTTTTCGAACTTTTAACGCTTTAAGAATGGTAAGTTACACACCACGCTTTTGATGCTCTTCTGCTTATACAATTTCAAGCCTTTGCCGGCTATATTTTGTCTTGCCTTTAAGTTTTATTTTTCTTTATATATTTAATGCAGTTTTCATCCATTTTTTAATAAAAAAATTAATTTCTAATAATTTATTTCCATCAAACAAAGATTTTAGCATATGAGTCTGGCAGCACTACCTGTCATTTCGTATACGACGCGTGAAAGTTGAAGAATGTTCAACTTTTTGCGAGTTACGCGCGTCGCAAAGTGCTGTTTGTATCTTGCCTTATGGAAACACACTATTTCAACTTTTTTGACAGAAGTCTGTAACGCATTAGCGTATTTAACGCATGCTATGTACCTTCATCTGAAGTGTGTGCGTGCGGTTGTGCTTTTTCGGCTACACGTACGCGTTGTCGGCTCTGATTGATGAAAATCAAAAAGTTTTGATATATTAATTTGATGAGCAATTATTTGATCGTCGCCAATTGTGATTGTCAAAGAAAATGTCAGTTGTTTTGTAATCGTGGTGTAATAATTTTACTGGTTGCAGCACGAGGACAGGTGTTTATATTTTGCGCTATTAGTAATATGTATAAGCTGCGTCAAATGCGTCAAGTTTTTTGAAGAGCATTATTTAGTTTTGTTACATTTGTTGCCCTTATGCGGCCACCTGTATACTTATTAAATGCTGACTGATAAATTTATTTGTACATCGCCGTTTAAGCGACAAGCACACGACACTCACACATACATATGCAATGATTGACGTGCTTATTTGATGGTGGCCAGAGCCTTTAAAAAACAAAAACTGTCAACCCATCGATAGTATTGAAAAGTATCGATAGTGATTCGATAGTCAAAACCATCGATAGTATCGATAGTACCATCGATTGTTTCAGACCACTATCCAGAGTAGAGATGGGCGCGTGTCGTGTGTTTCTTGACACGAACACGCACGACTCAACTCGAAGTGCTCGTGACAGAAAATCTGATTTCGTTCGGGTTCGTGTCCTGTTGATCAAACTTCACACATATAAAAATATGCATGAATGCAGAAGCTTGCCACACAAGATTATTGAGCGAAAATCTTGATAAGTTACTGTTTCTCAACAAATATATAAATAGAACATGAAACATTAAAATAGAAGAAAAATATGTCTTTCAATATAAAAAATGTTGTTTTTTGTTTTTGGATTTGATTTCGTGCGTGTTGTGTCGTGTTCGTGTTTTGAAAATTTTGCGCGTGCGTGCTTCGTATGTATTGGACATCTGGGATTCGTGTTCGCGTGTTGTTGGAAAATGTCAACACGCGCCCATCTCTAATCAATATTATGTTTTCTTTGCCATAGACTACTGTGTTCTTATATTCTGTGTTCTTTACATCGATACATACTGCACAATTCAAGTAAACTTTTTGTTGGAGCGTTATGAAGTCATACATAACAATACTTGTTGTAGGGAGTTGTATACTTTTGAGTTGTGCACTTCCAGTTACTAAACCGAAAAAAGAAGAAACAAGTACTCCTGAATCACCGGATGTTGAAAGTGCTTTGGAATATGAACGCTATTTAAAAGAAGTTGTTGAAGCATTGGAAAGCGATCCAGAATTTCGGAAAAAATTGGACAAGGCTTCAGAAACTGATATACGTGTAAGTTGATTTGCTAGGCTTTGAACACGCAATTTTTTAAATATATTTATCATCGAATAATTTTTATAAGTTTTCATATGATATTCATATTCATGGTAGAGTAATATAACAGGTAGCCGCACACCTAAAACAAATGAACATAAAAAACAACGTTTTATTGTTGTTTTGTAATGGGACACGTCAGACATTAGTAGAGCGTATGTGTGTGTTTGTATTACATCCCTGTAGTCCAAGTCTTCGAGACATTATCGATGCAATTTTGAAACAGTTATCTATGTATCACTGATGAAGAATTGACGACACTCCAAGCCAAATTTTGACATTTTCGAACAAAGGGCACAAAAGTCGCTGATGACAAAGTTGCTTACAAAACGTGTTTTTGTATGGTTTTTTTAGTACCTCGGTATGCTACATAGTAGGTAGCGCGCTAGCCTACAAGTGTGCAGGTTGTGTGTTCGATTTGATTACTATATTTTTAAATTTTACTATTCATTGACGACAACTTTAGTAACATGTTACCAATGTTGTCATCAACGACAACTTTAGTAGCATGCTACAAACGTTATCATCAACGACTATTTTAGTAGCATCTTACCAACGTTGTCATTAGCGACGTGACCTTGTTCGAAAATGTCAATATTTGGGCTTTTAGAGTCGTCGGTAGTGTTCAACCGATTATTCTGCTTCGTTAATTAGATCCATTTATATTAAATATTTTAAAAATAATTTTATATATCTAGCGGTAAATGGAAGGAGGAGGAGGTCATACGTGGCATGCCTGAGAGCGCCTGTTCTCGGAAGGTCTGCTAAAAAAAATGGAGGCACATTTTTTTATCTGGGTATTTTTATAGCAGTTTCTATATTTTTGGTTTTCGTGAGTTTATTTCGAACTCCTTTTCATCCAAAGTAATATTTTATACATATGAGTCTAAATTTTGTATATTTATTAAGAAGGAATTGGATATGTATTAGCTGCAACATAACCGACATAATAGCAACATGTATGATGCCTCCCTCTTGTACGTAAATTTCAGTCTTATAAACAAATTATTTGCGAAAAAAGAATACGAGAATGTTTGTTATTTCTAAAGTACATTTTTTATTAAACAAAACGAAAATTGAATTCGTTAACCATATGAAATGTTTAGGTATTATTATCGATGACAGACTGTCATTTGAACCCCATATAAACAACATTAGCTCTAAGGTATGTTTCCTCCTACGCAGGTTATATCATGGGAATCTGTTCTTGCCTCTATATGTCAGGAAAACTATTGGGCACACTCTGCTAATGTCACAATTATATTACTGCACTCAACTGTCTCTGGATGCAATATTGGCAATAGCTGTCATACCGAAATAAGAGTGGCAAGCATCGCGTTATCAACAGGGTACGTATTTACAATATATTCTACAAAAAAATTTTCTCTGAATATTCTGTAAATACTGTAAATACGTACCCTGCTGCTAACGCGACGCTTGCCGCTCTGATTTAGGTATGGCAGTAGGACGAAGATGAAATCCATAGTGCATAAGATTGTCAGATATGTATATGGGCTCAGATTAAGAGCTCATGTCACTACTTACCTTGAAGATTTCGCTCACACATATACCTTTTTGATAATATTACGTTTCAAAGACCGCGGAACGTTGCACAATTTATCTCTTTTACTGAAACACCTATGAGCATTCTTTTGTAGTCCGATCGGCGAGCCTACAGGACTAAAAACTGGCCCGTTGTTGTATCTTTATTTGTTAAAAAGTTTTAAAAACAAAAATTTATAAAAAACTTTTTTTTTTGCTCTAACTTTTACGATATCGCCAAAATTACTATGCAGATTTAGAAATAACATTTGTACGGCTTAAAGATTATTTTGTTGTCGAACTTCGGATTTAACTGAATAGAGCATGGCCTTCTCAAGTTATGCTCACATCGCGACCTCATTTCTGTTTTGGCTCACCGACCATTTAAAAAAAATTGAGCTAAGTATGAGGTATATATATTTTGAATATCCCCTTTTAGAATCCGAAATCTGTTTACGGAAATTGTTTCTGGTTTCTGAGATATCAAGCATTCATTGTGCTCGATATAATCAATTTTGATAAATTTTTTGTGAAAAAAATTTTAAATAAAAAAAATGTAACAGAAATCAAGTAAAATAACAAGTTTCGTCAATATTTACTTTTTATTCTATGTAAATATAATAGATTAATTACTCTATTAGTTA
The DNA here is from genome assembly GCA_956483635.1 of Panzeria rudis. NCBI lineage: Eukaryota > Metazoa > Arthropoda > Insecta > Diptera > Tachinidae > Panzeria > Panzeria rudis. The sequence continues at coordinate 37,346,483 of OY101451.1, read as the reverse complement.
ATGCAATTGTCGGGAGCATACATTGTTGTTTCTGTGTAATATTTTAATTGTTTAGTTCTTTTATTTTTCATTTTCTAATTCCTTAAGCACGTACACTATTCTTTTGTTTAAATAATTAAAATAATACTTTATTATTTTAAGTTTTCAATACCATTAATGGTTAATTAATTGTTATGTAATTTTTCAAGTCTCAATAATCACTATCAATTTTTGAAAATATCTATTCTAATAACATTTATACACTTATTTTTCAATAAATAGTAGGAAATTTCATATCAATAACAAGTTACACAGCAGTTAGTATACACATGAAGCTCAAAAGGCTACCTTTTACAAATATGTAAAATAAAAAAAGTTGCTAGTGCAGCGCAAAGCAATGTTTTTTACTTGCAGTAAAAATATGTTAATTTTTATCCGGATTGATGAAAGTTCACAAAAATTTACATTATTCTTCCAAACATATGTCGAAAGCAGTGGTGAATACTTCATATAAATCTTCTTTATCGTTTTCCTTTTTGGCATATGAGCTAAACCAGAAATGAGGTCGCTATATATCGATTTTTGTAGTTTCACCACTGCTGCCGGCATATGTTTGGAAGAAAAATGTAAATTTTTGTGAACTTTCATCAATCCAGTAGCCATTTTTTATTTTATTTGTAGCTTTTGATGCTCCATGTGTATACTAACTGCTGCTAGTGTTTTCGTGAATCTAAATTGATTATTAGGCTAAGGTTCGTAACGTTATATTCAGAAAGAATTGGGCATGATTAATATTCCAAGGAACAAGGGAAAAATTAACATCAACTGAATTTTTCAACGTACACAGCAGAACAGAGTAGCGCCACTTTCGGAAGCCGCTACACTTCCATCGTCAGTGCTCACGTGTATTTGCTTATCACCACTTGTCAGGTGGCTCTGTTGAATGTGATTTTAATTCTTATATATACAACTTTTTCGTGAAAATTTAATACGAGAATTAAATCACTCTCAAGCTGATATTAAAGTGCACTTTCGCAGTGTTTTCGTTTTTTTCTTCTAGCATTTTTAATTTTTATCCGATTTTGGTCCATTATTGCTTAACATTTTTAAAATCGAATAGACTATTCAATAAAGGTATTCAGCTAGGAGTTTTTTTATTTCTGGTACCAAACAGCTCGGAATAGGCAACACTTGGTGAAAAACGTTAATTATTAAAAAAAAATTTAATTCGATTCCCTATAACTAAATCATTTTTTATCCGATCAAAGTCAATTATCCACTATTCGACGCGTAATTTTGTATCCTTTCAAACAATAGCACTTTAATTAAACCAGCCTTGGAATGTGGATAGCGCTTTACCGAGAAGTATACATCGAAAACGTAAACGTACCGTTATATAGACAATGGCAGAAATGAAAAAAAATTTTATTTTATTTTTCTCCTGTTTAGCATATCATAGTTACCTTAATATAAAAATTTGTAAAGCATTGTTATGTATTACGCATTCTACAGTCGTCAAACTACATAGCTTTAGTACCAACTTTTTCTTTATTTTCGCTGCTTTCTTTCAGGTGCTGAATTGTCTCCTTTCATGTTCTTTCCATAGTTAGTCTCATTGACTGCCAGTTCTTATAAAATAGAACGAAAATCTCGTGTGAGAATTTATGTTGAAAACAACAATAATATACGATAGTTTGTTTTTGTTGGCAATATAATTTCTCGCAAAAAATTTAGTTTTATTTTACAAAAATTACTCACGCAATTTTGAATTTGATGAATTTTTTTTTTAATTTGATCACGAGTAAGATATTCTTTAGCATAACATTTAATTTTAACTCTTTCAGCTTCAGATAGAGATTTTCGCCGACCCCCCATTTAAATTTCAAATTGTTTTATCGGCTTACAAAGATCAAAAATTTATTAAAAAAACTAACAATTCGCGGGGAAGTTATACTGTAAACTATTCTGATTTGGCACTGCTCTTGGACAAATTTTGTTTTGCAGCAATTATATGATAATGGTACAATATTTCCGTTAAATTTTTTGCACAGATTTCTCGTAGTGCATAAGTCCAATTTTATTAGTAGCTTGAGTAATAGTTTTTGATGGAACTGCCAAAAAATATTGCTAAAATGTTAAATCTAATCAGATGAGCGGCAGTTTATGTTAGCTAACCTTTATTTTTAAAAATTAAATAACTTTTTCATATATTTCTTGTTATTAAAGTTGCCGTTTTTTCTCAGAAATCCCCTTTTTGTGCCCCTTTTATTTTCAAAATCCCCTTTTTGTGCCCCTTTTTGAAAATTTTCAACGGTAACGCTGATTCAGTGCTGTTAAACGTGACGATTTTTCGTCGCTTTGACGATTTTTTGGGTCAAATTTACCATAATGACGACTGACAATATTTTGTTTAGTACGCATTTACTTTGACGTTCAAATAAAACTGAACAAACTAACATTCACACACACTAGTACTTGTAAATATCGATGATAATTCATACTAGAATAGAGAAATAATAAAAAGAAGCCTTACACAAGACAAGGAAAAAACTGAATATCAATAACTATCAAATGAAATACAACTCTAAGAGTGACAGTATGAATTGATAAAAAGTAGATGATATTCAGCTCTTGACTGCAAACACCCGACTTTGGTCGAGTGGTCTAAGTGGTAAAGAACTCTGATGAGATTAGGGGGAGCTATCGAAACGTCAGTTCAACCCTCCGCGCAGTCAAAAATTTTCTTTGTCTATATGCCTCACATATAGCTCTAAATAAAAATATAATTTAATTGAAAAATTTAATTAAAACCGAACTCAAGCCAAAAATAATTAAAATAGAAAACAAAGGTCTTAATTGTGTAAATCACATCACCTCACCGAAGTGAAATTTATATTAAAGCAAAAACAAATATGAAAAAAATTTTATAAATTTGTTTTTGGTTTTCATACAAATTCTTCAATAAACAAACGCATAGAACTTTTAAGCGTTGCTTTGTTACTTTCTATTTCTATTTTATAAAACAGTTGATTTTTAGTGTGACGATTTTTTGACCAAACTTTTCGAAAATCATGACGATTTTATTTCCCAAATTTGATAATTTTTGGGGAAGAATTCCTAACAGCACTGGTGGAAAATGTTAACACATTTTATGAATTTCTTCAAAATCTGAAGGCTGTTTTACAGTCATAAAGCAGCTCTGGACGAGTCAACATCAAGCGTAGTTGGCAAGTACTTCCTTTGTAAATGCTACCAGGCCACTGTTCGTTTATTTGTCTTTGAGAGTTTTGCGATTGATGCTAGGAACTCAAGGACGAACGACGAATTTCGTCCAACACGACGAATTCGTCGATAAAAATTTGCTATGTAAATTCGTCGTATGAAACACATTAGCGACGAAAACGTAACAACTGTTATAATGGTGAAAGTTGTTTACTGTGTGTGCAAAGTGTGACCATATTAAAAAAATAATACATACTTGCAAAATTTAACATTAACAAAAACACAGCTAACACCAATTATTATAGTTAATTATTATCTATATTTATTTAAAATGCTATAAAATAAAAATAAAACAATAATTAAACTAAAAAGTAACTTTATTTACTAAAAAACTTGAAAGCTGAAACCAAACATGGTCACTTGGTACTGATTTCGTCGTTCGCCGGCGTAAGAAATAGAAATAAATCTATTCAGAGTTCGCCGCGTATGACGAATTTCGTCCGACGCCGTTATTGTGTGTATTTTCATATACACAAACATGTTTTATTTTTGGCGACGAGTATTCGTGGACGAAAATTCGTCGTTCGTCCCAGTTGTGTTACTAGCATCAATCGCATGTGTGTAGTGGTTGGCGTCGGTTAACGGTATCGTGTACAGTTTCGCGTCGGTGGCCATTAGTCATATGCACTAGTTTTAGACACAATTTATGAATTTTTTGGTTACGAGTGCCAACCTAAACTCGAATAAATTGGTGGAGACTATTAAACTTGGGAGCGGAAAGCTTGGATTCCTCCTTCCTATATGATGGTATAGGTCGGACGGCAGTGCATGACGGAAGCTCTCCTGGAGTATAACGTGGCAATTTGTGAGATAGAATTCTCCGCCAACCAATTTAGAATTAAAAAAAGAAGGCTATTTTAAAATGAAATTAAAAACAAAGCTTGTTGTGAAAAAATGTACTGAAATGTGTAAGAATTTATATGAGTATATCGGCATTAAACGTGTGTTTCTAATAACTTTGCATATTTTGGAAAATATTAAATTTTTAAATATCCTGTCTCATAAGCTGCGTAAAGTATAAAATCATTAGTGGAGTTCGCGTAACATTCGGTAACTGTTTATTCGTTAAATTGGTAAAATTTTCCAAACATTTTGCTGTCAAAATTTTTCAGATTAATTTTATAGCAATAAAAGGTATGGAAAATTTTACCAATTTAACGAGTATACAGTTACCGAAAGTTGCGTAAACTCCACCATTATAAATTCAAAATATTACAATGGTAGAGTTCACGCAACATTCAGTAACTACTCGTTAAATTGGTAAACATTTCCATATATTTTATTGGTGTAAAATTTATTTTAAAAATTTTTCGACATCAAAATATATAGGAAATTTTACCAATTTAACGAGTAAACAGTTACCGAATGTTGCGTGAACAATAGGGCATGATACAATAATAGAGGTAGTCCAATTCTCTCTCTTCGTCGCCAAATTAAATTAAAAACACAGACAAAAATCTGATAATTTTTATTAAAATTCAGTAACACAAGACACTTTTGTAAGGACTCTGGTGTAAAATTTGTTAACTTTCCAACAATTCCTTATGTTCGGCAAAAGTGGCTTATCTTATGCAAGATCATAAAGTGTGACTTACCAAAGACACCTTTGGCATGTTCATTACATTTTGGAAAAGATGACATAGTCATAGGAAAGAAACAGGCTTGGGGAGTAATGATTAGATTGTCAGTTCAATTACATACAAGTAATTTGTAATGGCCTTGGCGCAATTGAAATTAATTGTAATTGTAATTGGACTACTACCAAATACAATTACTTCTTGTTGTAATTCCTGTATCACCAATTACAACTATAAATAATTGTAATTGTAGGAAGCCTATTACAAATTACTTGTAATTGTTAATGCAATCATGCCAATTGAAATTACAATTAATTTGTATTGGCATAATTGCAATTACAATTACAAGGAAAATTTAATTTAATTACAATATACTCAATTATATTTTAAAATTTTTGGAAGACTTTTATATAGCCAAAGTGACAAAAATTTCTACAGATTGTGAGAATAAGAAACAATCCATTAAATTTTTTCATACTCACAAGTAGGGCTGTACAATTTAGACGACCAAGCCGGCTAAAAAGTTTGGCTAAAAAAATTAGCCGGCTAACCGGCTTAGCTGGCTTAGCCGAATTAGCTGATTTAGACGGCTTAGCTGATTTAGCCGGCTTAGCTAGTTTAGCCGGCTTAACCAGCTTAGCTGGAATAATCAGCTTAGCCGGCTTAGCTGGTTTAGCTGGCTTAATCAGCTAAATTAGCTAAACAGCTAATTTTGTTTCTGTTGTTTGACGATTTATAATAAAATAACATAACATAATATATGACCGGCAGAGCATGACCGTCCGAAGTTGACCGACCGAAAGTGATTCGCCGTATACTATCGGCAGCCAAAGGTGAGAGGCCGAAGCCGACAGGCCTAAGTAGGCCTTGTGAAGGCGGCGGGTGGTAGGCTGAAGGCGATAGGAGCTTCGTTCCTATCTAGTGCCCTATTGAACCGTACGTTTTTTAGAGTTCCGTACACCAAAAGTGTCAGGAACCCACCCTATTGTTTTCCTTACGCTGTCTGTCTGTGTCTGTCTGTCACTGGTTGTTTTCTCGAGAACCGTAAGAACTACGGACCTGAAATTTTCACAGAATATCTATCTATGTTTATCAATGGCGTGAACTCCACCAATATATCGATGGCTTAATATTAGAATCCGACCGAAACCAGTTTTTCGAAGCCGAAAAAAGCGCATAAGAACTAAAAACGAAAACAATAATAGATTTTTGTTTGAGGTCGAGGTCAAACGAAAACGTATTATTCAGGTATGTGATATAAATCGATTTCGAAAACGAAGCCATTTTGAAAGCCGCTTTTTAATTATATTTCTTTATTAAAAAGAACTTTACCACAAATATTATAAAAATATTTCTTTATTGAAAAGAATTTAATCACAAAGATTATACAAATTTTATGAAAACTGTATTAAAAATGCCTTTTGAAATTGCTTCGTTTTCAAAATCGATTTCCATTCACATACCTGATTGTTTTCATTGTTATTAAAAAGGTGGAACAAAACTAATTGGAAAAAATTTACTTTAATGACATTCCTCCGATTTTAATAATCTGATAGAAAAATAGTTCTAAGAAAAAAATGTTAAGTACAAAAATCCCCGGAAAGGCATATTTTCGGAGTTACGGATCCGAAAAGTGTTACAAATCATAAGCATTTTCTAGATAAATTTTTGCTACAGTATAACAATATGGGTATCATATAAATGATATTTTGTCTAGACGGCCTTCGGCCGTGCTTATCAATTTTCTCCTCTAGGTATGTCGAACAACGGCTTCGCTGAAAAACGATTTTTTGCGTAGCCGGCCTTCGGTCGGGCTTACTAATTTTCTCCCTAGGTACGTCGAATACCGGCTTCGGTGAATAATGATTTTTTGCGTAGCCGGCCTTCGGACGGGCTTATTGATTTTCTCCTCTAAGCATGTCGAGTAGCGGCTTCGCTGAAGAATGATTTCCTGCCTTGCCGCCCTTCGGACGGGCTTATTGATTTTCTCCTCTAGGTATGTCGAATGGCGGCTTCGCTGAAGAACGATTTTCTGCGTAGACGGCCTTTGGCCGGGCTTACTGATTTTCTCCTCTAGGTATGTCGAATAGCAGCTTCGCTGAAGAATAAGCTTCCGCCTTTTTTTTTTTTGATAATAAATTTTATTTTTTCAATAATAAATAATAAAAATAGTTGAATTATTTGTTTTTATGATGATTGTATCAGGCTTACTAGCATACAATAATGTTGACAATATTTCATATGATACCCACCTAAATAAATTGAAAAAAATTTAATGTAAATTTGTTAATTTGTTTTGACAATTGCTTGAACAAAAAAGTTGCTTTGTTGCATCAATTCGCCGATGACTATACCTTATTTGATCTACCTTGTTGTTATCCAATGGATTTCTAATTGTACAAAGGTGTAGAAAAATAAAATAGATTCATATCGAATACAAATTATTTGCTGGGTTTTGTATAAGTTTCTAACGGCCAATTTTTAACTTGGATTCTCAAAGTTATTTATGTTTAAATTCGCTTTAAATACAAAATTCTGTTTTGAATTAAACACTTAAATCAAAATTAATTCACCAATCTTGGATATTTAAATTCGATTTAAGTTTTATAAATTACCATATGATTTTGACTCCTTGTTCTTCTTGTACAAACAAAATATTTGTGGCCGCTGACAAATCAGCTTTTGTTGGCGTTAAATTTGGGGTTTCTTTGTCTATATTTCGCTTTTTATCATTTTGTAAAACATTGCAGCAACCCTTCATTATTCTTATTTCCCAAATGTAGAAAAATATATTTTTTGGATTTTTTTTGTTTATGTTGAACAGCTGCTTATTTGGGAAATTTATAATATTTTATGGTGCTGCCATATTTTTGCCACAATTAAATACAAATAACTAAATACGACTGAAAAACGGAATTTGTATTTAATGACAATTTAAATTTATATGAAAATTACAAAATAAATATTTAATTACTCAAGTCAAAAACTGGCGGTAACCCTACTACGTTTATCTTATTCTCTTGTGATTTTCGAAAATATTATTTTTAAATACTCAAATGGTTTTTGAAAGTCTGTGCATAAGATAAAGGATTTGTAACATTTCAAAGTTGTGGTTGAAGTCTACTGACGATTTGGTAAAGCGCCAATGAAATGCATATAGACATTGCTTAACTATCAGCAAATGGACTTCATTTAAAATAAAATTATGACAATATCTCAAATAATAAATTTCTTAAAGGTTAAATTTGGATTTTATTTTTCATTTTGCCTTATAAATACTTTTATTGTTATCCAATGGATTTCTAATTGTACAAAGCTGTAGAAAAATAAGATAGATTCATATCGAATACAAATTATTTGCTGGGTTTTGTATAAATTTCGAAGCCTACTACGCTTATCTTATTCTTTTGTGATTTTCGAAAATATTATTATTTGTAAATACTCAAATGGTTTTTGAAAGTCTGTGCATAAGATAAAGGGTTAGTGACTTTTCAAAGTTGTGGTTGAAGTCTACTGACGATTTGGTAAAGCGCCAATGAAATACATATAGACATTGCTTAACTATCAGCAAATAGACTTCATTTATAAATTGTTTATTTAAAATTTCATTTAGTTTGATTCAAGGCAGATTTATTTCAATAAGTCTACCTTGAGTTTGATTTAGTTTTTGTGTTTGAAAAGTGACTTGATCGAGAGTGTTCTTAGCTAGTTTAAATAAAATCGGCTCAGCCGTTTAGAAGTTACCTCTTCTTTTCTAGCTGTATCTTCTTGAATCTCTGTGTCTATGGCTCCCTAGCGCCCGAACGGCTAGACCAATTTTAAATTTGGGGGGTTTCGTTTGAAAAGTTACTTGATGTTAAATTTTCTAGCCTATGTTTGAAGAAATTCGGTCCAGCCGCTTAGAAGTTATCATCCAGTTTCTTCGGGAGGTTTTGAAATTAATTTAATAAAAAATAAATGAAATAAAAATGTTGTACTTTTAATGTTAAATAAGTCAATAGTATTTGTATAAAGATAAATTAAAGTTGTTTTATTAAAGCATAAGAAGCTTGAGTGTTTAAGCTAAAGAGCGGTTGACAAAATGTATATTATTATTTCAAAAATAGTGTGGTATCTCATTGTAGTGATGCGACCTCTGCATGTCGATGCTGCATAATAAGGGTTACCCCGTAGCATCTCCGTTCCTGTAATTATTCCGGTGATTACCAAGAGTTTCGACTGGATGTCTGCGCGCTGTAATGCGTCTTGGGTTTGAATTCAGTGGTGAAGTTGGTGGAGTAACAAAATTTTCTGTTGCATCTGGTGTAACAATTTTAAACTCGTTAGTATCTTGTAGCGAAAAATTTTGTACCGGTTTTAGTAGAGTATCAAAAACTGTTCTCATCTTACGTCCAATAAAGGATTCTGCAGGTGAGAGTTTGTTTGGTGTGTTAGGGCTTGGAGTTGAACGATATAACTTCTAAAAAGTCTGGAGTGCTTCAGCGGATGTTCCTTCCTGATCAGATTTTTTAAGGCACGTTTAAGCGTGTCAACGAATTTTTCAGCCTGCCCGTTTGAGCTAGAGTGAAATCTTACGGTTCTGGTGTGTTGAATGCTTCGTTCGGTGCACCAAGATTCGAAATTTGCTTAACAAAACTGCGTTCCCTTGTCCGAAACGATTTGCTCAGGATTGCCGAATTGCGAACAAAATTCATTTAGTAATTTTATTGTTGAAAATGTTGTCATGTTATTTGTTTCGTGGATTACGGGATATTTCGTGTAAGCGTCAACGATGACGAAATAATATTTTCCTTTTACAGGTCCCGCATAATCGATATGTACTCGTTCCAGTGGGTGTGATGTTAAAGGCCATGAACATAGGTTTGTTTTTACTGGGTTTGTAGCATTAAGTTGACAATTTGTGCGTTTTTTATTATAATCTTCGATTTCTTTATCAATGTTCGGCCAGTAAACGTAGCTTCTAGCGATAGATTTGCTTCTTTCAGCTGAAATATGACCTCTATGCAGTTGTTTCAGAATTCTGTGGCGATATATTTCTGGAATTAAGGTTCTAGTGTTAAACATTATGACGCTGTCAACTTGTGAAAGTGATTCCCTTCGATTGTAGAATGGAAGTAATGTGCAATCCACGTTATTAATATTTTCAGGCCAATTCCGTTCGGAAACGGAATTCAACCTACCCCATTTTTGTAGCAGCAGGTGTCTAAAAAAGAAAACTAAAATACGTAAATTAGTCAGGTTTGTCCAGACTGTTGGCGGCGCTATTATGCTGGCGTATGCTCCAGCTGGGCCTGACATCTTGGGGTGGATTGAATTCCGTTTCCGAACGGAATTGAACTCCGTGAAATGGCCGATTATTTCAAAAATAGTGTTGTATTTCATTGCAGTGATGCGACCTCTGCATGTCGATGCTGCCTAATAAGTTTACAGAAACCGATTTCTTTTAATAAGGGCCAGCAAAAAAAAATTAAAAAAATTTAAAAAATTATTTTTGTATGTAGAATTTAGTTATAAACAATAAAAACAAAAAAAATTAAAAAAAAAAATTTATATGAAAAAAACATGATTTACAAAAAAGGCCCGTAGGGACCTTTTCACACGGCAGTGAAGTTCAGAACTGTCACTCATCGGAGGGTTAACTGACTACATACATATGCTGTTTATAGAACCCAAACAATCGACTAGAAAGAAATATTTGTATGAAAAGTACTCAGCTTTTTAATTGGTTTCAAATCTACTGTTTGGGTTCTATAAACACCACAATAATTTTTTATACGAACAGCTCTTAAAAAATATTTGTTTTTCTTTTTAGACTGGTAAAATAGCCCAAGACCTTGAATATGTAAATCATCATGTACGCACAAAATTGGATGAAATTAAACGTCGCGAATTAGATCGATTAAAAGATTTAGCTAATAAAGAATTTGAATTGGAAAATGAAATTGATCGAAAACATTTGAAAATCAACGAGCATTTGGATCACAATAATGAGCACACTTTTGAGATCGAGGATCTTAAAAAATTAATTAAGAAAACTGCTGAAGACTTGGCAGAAGCCGATCGAAAGAGACAAGCGGAGTTCAAAGAGTATGAAATGCAAAAGGAATTCGAAAGAGAATCGATAAAAAAGGAACTCAGTGATGAACAACGAAAAAAATACGAAGAAGAACAAAAAGCATTGGAAGAAAAACATAAGAAACATGAAAAAGTCCATCATCCTGGCAACAAAGCACAATTAGAAGAAGTTTGGGAAAAACAGGATCATATGGATAAACAAGATTTCAATCCAAAAGCGTTCTTTATGTTACACGGTAAGAAAACTGAAAGTTATTAGTCAGACCTAAATTCGATTAATAAATAATTTTATTAGGAATATAAGAATTAATTAATTTTATTAGATATATAAGTAACAACAGCTCGGATTGACTACCCAATGGCTAACCTAAAAAGCTACTCGTGTTTCGATTAATTGAAAATTGGTTATTTTCGATTAACTACAAAATCGATTAATTTCATTCCATTAACTGATTAAACAAAATTTTATGGCTCCATGAAAAATCGCCCAAAACTAAATTGCCCAAAAATTTTTCCATACAAATTTTAAGTTATTTTTCATATGAAAAATCGCCCAAAATTTTACACCTCAAAATTCTGATAATCATCAAAATCGAATATAGAATTTAAAATATATTATATTAAATAATTGAAAGTTTCTCCCATGTGTTCCATCTCCATCATTATTTGGCTTCTAGCAATAAAAGTTTAAAATCCTTCCACCCGCACAGTGGTTTCCCCCATAGGCCAAAAATCAAAAAAGTTATTGTTTTTTTAAAGCTTTATTGCACAAAATTTATTGATAACACTCTAAATTTTATGAATCAAAAAAATTTTGTTGTTTTTTTTGCGAGATTTATTGTTTGTGTCCGTTGAAAGTGGAGGTATGTTTATATTGCATATGTTGTGGTTGCATAGTCATAAAAGAAAACTTAAGTTTATCCAAAAAGTTATTCGCGATATTGTGGCAGAAGTTTCCAAAAACCCTACAAACATTAAATTTTAACTTATTTTCTATCAAATTAAATAACAAAAGCTGCAAAAATATGAGCCCATAAAAAAATCGCTGAAGAATACTTTTTTGACCTTTTTAAAACACACGTTTTTCAAAAACTTCTTTTTCACGTAGACTTTTAGTGATATGGCCCTCATCTGCCCACAACGCCTTATGCATCAAATTGTAGGTTTTTTATCCCTCTTTAAATTAAAAAATATTGTGGCCGCGGGTGTTTGCATATTTTCGCATATGGGTGTGATTTACATAGTCATCCGACGAAAAATAGTAATCGCATTTTGTTTTGTACTATTTCTTTTTAAGAATATGAGTAAAGAGAAATTAATTTTTTTTAATTGTTGTTATTTTAAACTTTATATTGCAATTTTATGGTATTTCTTTTAAGGAATTGTTGTTTTAAACTTTATATTGCAATTTTAAGGTATTTGACTTTCAGTTTAAGTGAAGCTTACTCATTGCATTTCGATTTCGGGCCGAAATGGGACTTTTGGTAGATAGGCCAAAAGCTGGTGGTTGCGGAAATTCGAATGATGGCAACACAGCGCGGAGATTTTTTCAAAATGTAAACCTTTCATCAAAAATAACAGGAATCGATAAGGATATTTTGCAAAGATGTGCCACAATTCTCCAAGCTATAAATTCTGGATTTCAAATTGATGCCGAAAAGTTTGAGGAATATGCTGTAGAGACAGCAAGAAAACTTGTGAAGGAGTATCCCTGGTACTACAAGGTTCACTAATATAAAAAATTTTCAAAAACGAAGCGGATATTTGACATGCCATAGAGTTTAAAATCCTTCGTGCAGGTGGAATAAAGTCTTTGCTTCGCTTACGACAATTTTCAATATAAGTTGCCTTCGGGATGCTTAGTTTGGTACGTGCTTTCGACGACTTTTCGTGTAGCCGGCCTTTGGCCGGGCGGAAGGATTTTAAACTCTATGGTATGTCAAATCTCGGCTTCGCTTACGACAATTTTCAACATTACTAGCCTTCGGAATACTTCTTTTGGTACGTGCTTCGATAACTTTTCCTGTAGACGGCCTTCGCCCGGGTGGAAGAATTTTAAACTCTATGGTATATCAAGTCTGGTTTTCGCTTACGACAATTACACGGAAAGTCTACTAATATTAAAAATTGTCGTAAGCGAAGCCAAGATTTGACATACCATAGAGTTTAAAATCCTTCCGCCCGGCCAAAGGCCGGCTACACGAAAAGTCGTCGAAAGCACGTACCAAACTAAGCATTCCGAAGGCAACTTATATTGAAAATTGTCGTAAGCGAAGCCGAGATTTGACATACCATAGAGTCTAAAATCTTTCCGAACGGCCGAAGGCCGGAAACACGCAAAGTCGTCGCAAGCACGTCCCAAATCAAGCATTCCGAAGGCTACTAATATTAAAAATTGTCGTAAGCGAAGCCAATTTTTGATTCCACCTGCACGAAAGATTTTAAACTCTATGGTATGTCAAACCTCGCCTTCGTTTACGATAATTTTCTATATTAGTGAATCTTGGAATGCTTAACTTGAGATACGCTTTCGACGACTTTCCGTGTAGCCGGCCTTCGGCCGGACGGAAGGATTTTAAACTCTATGGTATGTCAAATCACGGCTTCGCTTACGACAATTTTCAATGTTAGGAGCCTTCGGAATGCTTAATTTGGTACGTGCTTTTGACGACTTTCCGTGTAGCAAGCCATCGGCCGGCCGGAAGGATTTTAAACTCCATAGTATATCAAATCTCGGCTTCACTTACGATAATTTCTTAGATTACTTGCCTTTGGAATATTTAATTTGAAACGCGCTTTTGGCGGACGGAAAGACTTTAGACTCTATGTGATATGTAAAATTTTGAGCTGCGGTTTCCTTGACGTCTTAAATTTCCGCCCTTCGATAAATGATCATTACTGTATTATATGTTTATAAATTTTTGTTGTATCTATAATAGTTATCTAAATTACCTTGGAGAGCCATACTATAATTTTTGGCCGATGGAAAATATTGCCTTTTATTCATACTTTTATTGCAATTCAGTAAGAAACGAAGACTATTTATGCGTTTCTGTAAGTTTTCTTTTTTTTCAATATAAAAATTAAATTCTATAATTAAAAATTTTTTTTGTGTTTTTTTTTTTAATTTTGGGCGATTTTTCATTTTTATTGGGTGATTTTTCATTTTTAAATTTTGGGCGATTTTTCATTTTGAAATTTTGGGCGATTTTTCATTTCTATTTTTTGGCGATTTGGTTTTGGGCGATTTTTCATGGAGCCAAATTTTATATATATTTTTTGGACATAGTACATATGTAGTACATATAGTTGGATAAGCTCGTGAATCTAAATTTCCATTTACATTAAAATAGATAAATTAAAAAATTAAGATAACAATCTTGAAAAATTACTTTTTCCAGCATTTTTTGGTGTCTATATTGGTTCGCTATTGATTTGTCAGCGAAACATCGAAATCGAAAGATTTGCTGCCACAAACTGAGCGACGAGTGAGTTCTAGCATAGGGCTGCCAGAAGTCCGAACTCGTAGACCAGGGGGTCGATTCTGAATTTATGATAAAAATGAAGTGATAAAAAATTTATCATTTTCACTTCATAGCAATTTTTCACTTCATTTTTCATTTAGAGCGATTCTGATTGCAGTTATGAAAAATTTAATCGTTATGAAAACCATCTGTCACTTTTTGTTTTATTCCGCTCATTTCTTGAATCATAAGCAAATTAAAATAAAAAATAATTTTATTGCAAATACATATTATGTACTTTCTGGTCTTCTGAAGCTTTGCAACATATTTTTTTATCCATTGGATTGTTTTTAAATATTAAGTTTACTTTTGTAAAATTTATGGTTTTATGTATTTGTTACAAAAATGTATAGCAAATAACTTAACTCTGTTATTCTATTGCACGCCTCATAAGCGAAGCGCTGAGGTGGGTACTAACTCTCACTTCACGCGATTTTTCAAACTTAAAATGGCTCTATTATTATCATATATTGCACTTGTAAAAAATATATACACACACATATTAAGAAAAAATACTATTTTTAACACTCATGACATTTTTAATGTTATTTTTATTATTTAAACTAATTAAAAAACTGTTTAAAAAAGTTCTGTCTTGGACGTCCGTTTGTCTGTATGTACGGATCCTGTATGTGGTCACGATAACGACCGAAAGACTTCATTAATCGAGTCTTTTTTATTTTTTTACGCTTCAGTATAATTAGGAATAGAAGCCTATTTAATTTCACGGTCTAAATGAGATTATGAGGCGTGCACTTTTGGATTTTCCAAACTATTCCATTTTTATTTCTTGTTTATTTTACTGTTGTAACAATTATTATAAATAATACATTGTGGCGTTTTTTACTTCATATAAAATGATTTTTTAAGCAAAAGTTAATAAAAAAGTCATTAAAAGTTGTCATCATTTAAGTTTTCGCCAACTTTTTCATGATGAAAAAAATATTATCATATGAGAAAAGTTTTACAGATAGTTTTCATAAAAGCTAAAAGTAGAATCGCATTTTCAATGAAGTGATAATTTATATTTCATTTTTACTTTTTCACAAAAATAGAATCGGGCTCCAGGACATTTATAATACATATCACAAACGAACGCACAACAAAACTTTATATATTCCAAGAACTAATCATATAAAAATGAACTCCAAAAATTTTTTATTTCGATAAATGTATCAACCATATATGTACATACATACATATATGTATTTCAAATTTATGTTCAACAATTAAACAATATATTGATATCTAGACACAAAACTTAAAATGTAATTCATACATAAAAAAACAATAAACAAAAATAAAAAATTCGTTTAAAATTGCAAAACTTCATCCAGTAATTGAACGTCGTAAAGCCCTTATGATATTACATTTTTCTTGCTTTGTTTTGCTCAAGATACATTAGCTCCGATCCCGTACTTTTTGGGTAAAGTTCGGTAAAATGAGAGTAAGCAAGAACTACTCTCACTAAACACAAAAGTACGCGGACAGCAAAAACCAAATTTTTAACCCAAAAGTTAATCTGAAAGTGTTGTGAAAAAAAAAATAAAAAGCATCATAGTGATTTTTAATGGAAATTTTGTTTATAGACACTTTGTTGAACATATACATACAAATGTATTTTGCTTTGAATTTTACAAAACTGGCAATTATTTCGTCACTATTTTTGTGGACAAAAATCATATTTTTCATGTGTTATTGTTTATTTTTCAAGCAGCTGATTGCTTTTCACTGTACATAATCTGCCCGAAGAAAAGGTACGGGCTGTTTAGTGCAAGAAGAAGAAGAAGACTATTATTCTCTCAAATTTATTCTCATTTACCCAATCTTGCAGTACGGGAACAGTTTTTGTGCAAATTGGGATCCCGCGGGATCCCAATGTTGAGTACGGTATCGCACCTATTTCTTACAAGGTAATGGCAAGAATAAAACAAGTACAACATTACAAAAACAACTTTGCTTTTTTATTGTTGTTTCTTTCATGATTCTGTCAAATATCTTTTTGATTTTCTTCACACTTGTTTTCTCTCACACATATATACACACAGTTTGGTAGAAATTTGTAGGCAAACGTACAAATTTTGACTGAAGTAGGAAAATTTTAAAGAAAACATATGTGCTTTCAACACTACCTTGGTTTTGCTATAGGATTGAAAGAAACAACTACAAAATGTAAACAAAACGCCTATTATACGATCATACTTGGTGTGTGAGAATGATATGCCATCATACTCGTTTAAGCTGTTTTTAGATTATTCCACAAGCTGTTCGACTTCTGCACAAAATGCAACCCTGATATAATGTGTTGTTATTGCTTTTTTAAATTTTTATAAAATCATTTGATCAGGGATGCATTTTCTACAGAAATCAAACGGCTTGTGAGATAGTGTAAAACAGCTATTAATAACGAAAAAATCGTGTATGCCATACTTGGTATCAAGGCGAATTAATTTTACAGGTGGTGGTAATAATACAACAAACACAATATCAATTCGCCTGGTTGGCCGTATCTGTCAAAAACAGAAGGCGAAAATTTATTTAAAATGTACTTTTAACAACTGTGATTACAATTCATTTGCCTAAAATAAATACATTCACTTGTTTATTGCCACATAAAAGTGTCTATGTCTTGCTAATCATTTAAAAACACACGATTAAAAAACCATTGACAGATACAACCAACGCGGCGAAATAGTCATATGTGCTTTCAACACGACCTGTATTATTGGATCATGGTTGAAAATAAAAAAAAGTTGATATTGTATTCTCTCTCAACATACCAAGTATGACCGTTTAATTAATAGCAGCTTCCCTACAAGAAATGTATGACCGAAACTAATACCCATACATATTTTTTACAAATACATATGCATAAATTTTGTCATTGATGATGGAGATATCAATCATCGTTGACGAAAGTATGTTACAGAGTTGCATTTTTGAAATTTGTTGACGTGAAAAATTAATTTTAATTTGAATCCACAATAATTTGTGTTCTATAATGTGATTTGTGTGTCGTGACGTTGGAATATCTAAAATTAAATTTTCCATGAACGATTTGGTGATTGTATAAACTGTTCAGGGATTATGCATGACAAAAAGCAATACATACCAGAGGAATATGAACGTGGCATAGTCTTTGGTTAAAAAAGGATAAAAATTCGTAAAAAACTACTTTTGTCGCGGAAATGGCGGAAATTCGCGAAAAGTTGCAAA
This sequence comes from Panzeria rudis, assembly GCA_956483635.1. NCBI lineage: Eukaryota > Metazoa > Arthropoda > Insecta > Diptera > Tachinidae > Panzeria > Panzeria rudis. The sequence continues at coordinate 37,328,830 of OY101451.1, read as the reverse complement.
ATTGAAATCAAGCCCTAGAATTGATTACAGTTCGTTAAAACCGCAAGGAATGCAAAAACTCGGAAAAAAATCGCGTAAATGGCGAAAATTCGTAAAAACTTGCTGATCTCGTGACGATATCATAGTCTAATATTGAGTTAGCATAGCTTAAAGTCTGTAAAAGTTATAAACTTGCAAAAAATCGTTTTTATCGCGAAAATAACAAAAATTCGCGAAAATTGCAATATTCCCAAGAAGCTCTAAAATGGATTAAATGTCGCTAAAATTGTAAGGAATGCCGAAATCTTGGCAAATAATGCGAAACTGGCGAATATTTGCAAAAACTTGCTAATATCGGAGATACCAAGGTCTAATATTGATTAAAAATCGCTTAAATAATAAAAAGGTAAAAAGTGTACAAAAAAATCACTTTTATCGCCAAAATAGGGGAAATTCGCGAAAAATTGCTAAATTTAAAATATTCCTAACAGTGTCAACAAATCGTTTCAGCTAGTAGGAATGACGAAAAATAAAAAAAAAACTCGCGGAAATTATGACAATCTGCAAAAACTTGTTCACATTGAAAAGATAGCTAAGTCTAAAATCGATAGAAAGTCGCTTAAACTTTAATGACCAAAAACTTGTAAAAATTTTAAAATGGCTATCAAGCTTTAAAATATATTCAAGAAATCGCTGAAGCTGTAAAATTAGCAAAATCTTAGAGAACGGTGAAAATTCGCTTGTGAATAAATGTATTTTAATGGCTTGCAGCTCAACCAGCCAATGCATGTGTATATGTTATACGTAAGTATGTATATGTATGAATGAAGATATGAATTAAAATTCCTTCCCTTTAAATCCTCAATGAGTTAATTAACATTTTAATTCTAATCATTTATTTGGACGAAATGCATTGAATGCATACATGAATTTTTAATTCATTATGAATTCATTCATATTTTAAATCAATTCATATTTTAGGCAATATGAATGCATTTAAAACATCACAATTCTTTGTCTGAATGATTCGTAGATTCATTAAAAAAGAATCATTCCTTTACAGCTCTGATACACATACGAAGGGGAATATTGAAGAATATCAAAATGCTTTTGATGCTGGTGAAATGCTTTTGATTTTCATAACAAACGCACACAAATACATATGTATATTGAAGACTAAATACAGTAGATACCGGATATAAGCACATCGCATATAAGAAAAAATCGCTTATAAGAAAGTGGGCCAAAAACACCGTGTCTTTTTCTATACTTTCCATAGAAAAAATTTTCTATAAAAGAAAATCGTATATGTATAAGAAAAAACCTGATATAAGAAACTTTTTTCAAGCACCAAAGATGATAAATGATATGAAAAAAGATTTTGTATAAGAAATTTTTATAGTGCAAACTGAATTCTTTTTTTATTGTTTATCTTTTGTTTGTAACTTAAATGGTTTTTTATATGAATTTTTTCGTATACATAACAAAAAATTTTAACTATCGAACTTAATTTGTTTTACTTTTTATAGAAAAATATTACATATGTATGCTTTATTGAATACACACTTATAAGAAAAAACTTTCTTATATCCAAAAACGAATTTTTAAAGTGTTTTTGCGATTTTGATCTTAAAGATGAAGTTTTTTTGATTTTATATGTTCACAATTTTTGTTCTTTATGACAAGAGCTACAACTTTGCCTCAGAAAGTAAATCAAAACTATGAACGGTTTGCAAGATATGAACCTCAGCCTGGTTAAGGTACTACAGGATATTCGATCAGGACATCCGAATTTGTACCGTCAGTAAGGCGGCACTACATGCTCTATCTGGTGTTTACACAACATCGGAATTGGTTAAAGAATGCCGGGCATCTCTGAATGAGATGGCGAGACATGCGAACCTAGGGCTCTTCTGGGTACCGGGCCACGCGGGGGTGCCCGGTAAAATTATCGCGGACGGTCTAGCCAAGGCCGGTGCCCGCCTACATGAAAATGACATCGACTGGTTAGTAGGTGTCCCACTAAAAAGCTGTAAAATAATAATTCAGCACCAACTATTTAGAGAAGCGCAAACCAGATGGACAAATGAAATCACTTGTGAGGTTTCCAGATCCATCTGGCCCCAGTATAACTTCGCAAGATCTGCAACCATACTGGGGCTCCCTCGTCAACAGCTGCGTATACTCGTAGCGGTCATAACAGGGCACTGTCTTATTGGTGTCCATGCCAGAAGATTAAATCTTCCTTTTAACGATTTCTGTAGAAGTTGTCAGAATGAGGAGGAGGAACAAACTGTCAAACACCTCCTCTGTCGATGTCCAGCACTATATAGAAATAGGGCTTCATACTTGGGAAATCCGTCACTACCCGAACTAGCAGACCTGGGGAATGCGACGTTAGGGGAATAAATTCATTCATAAGATACTCGGGTTGGTTTAACACCGACCCAACCTCTGGGATAGGAGGGACACCTCTCTGAACTTCCCTACTATCCATCCCAGGCATCACAAAGAGGACAGGCTGCCGGTTGTTAGAAACCGGCAGCCTGTTCAACCTAACCTAACCTAAGATATGAACCTGAGCAAATTATCAGTTTTTTGCAAATACGACACCGAGGCCCAAAATCTTTGAGGTCTTTTATCATGTAGTGGTGTCCGTATATGGTTATATTTCCATGACTTAAAAAATTACACACAGTGATATTGACCTGTCTAGCTTTCGCTTTACATTTTTTTGGTGACGTGACTTACACAATTAGGGCATTAGTTTCTTTTGTTTGAAAGGTGACTTGATTTAAAATCTTCTAACCTATATTTGAAAAGAATCAGTCCAGCCGTTTTGAAGTTATCATCCCTTTTCTTCGGGGGTTTTTAAAATTTTTAATTTAATGTTATTATTATTGCACATTGCGAACTAACCGAGCTTACAGAACCATATATAACTAACAATTCTTTTGATAAAAGCCAATAATGGCATTGAGTTATTCTAAGTTGTTATGTTTTCGAGTCAATAATTAATAAAGTTTTATTTGCTGAGAAAATTTGTGTATTACTTCAAGTGTTTTGGACCATTTTTTCATTCAGCAGCATTGCATTTCTTTTAATATTTGGGATAAATTTTTTTAGTACCAAATAGAAAAATTGGAAAAAAATGTTTAGCAAATCAATATTTTCATATTTTCAATATTTAATGCAAAATTTATAATACCTTAAAATTCATGTTTAAAAAAATAAGAATTTTGTAAAATATTTTTTGTACAACTATGTATGGTTTTGGTGCAGGCTTCCATGTCATAAACTTCATTCAAGGGATGGGCAAAAAATATCGATATATCGATATTTTCTTAAAAATATATCGATATATATCGTCGATATTTTTAATTTCGATATATCGATATTTTTTCCAAATAATCGACAGTATCAAATTTGATATTTTTAGCTTTGGTTTTGTTTTTCGTGCAATTTTTAAAAACATTTTGTCAGAGTCTTCATCAAATAAAATATTACTAACAAAATCTTTTGTTTTATTTATAATTTTTGTCTATTCGAAAAATTATCATTTTTTGAGTGTAAATTTGTTGATGTATGTTTCATGAAATATTGGTGGAACAGTAAGGATCTTGGAAATTAACTCTTTCCAGCTTAATTATTTATAAGAAAGGTACTTTTTTGTTTTATTTAAAAAAAATTTTTTGGGGACTACATATGAATTATCATTGTTGGAAAAATATCGATATTTCGATATATCCCATCCCTGATTCACATCACTGTTTCAGAGTTGTTCTGTGTTCCATGCGAAATTATTAAAACATTGTTGTTAAAAATTAATATTTATAGCAACAATGCTATGACAATACCGAACATTTTCATTTCGCATGGAATACAGAAAAGCCTGAAAAATAGGTATTTTATATTTATTAATCCCCTTATTCATAACATTTATCAAAGGCTTATGAGAGGTTTATGAAACAAATTTTGTATGGAAATTTTTTCATAAACCTTTTATAAGCATTTCATAATTTAGTATGAATAAGGCCCTAAATGTATTAATTTATTCAAAATATTCTCAAGAATTTATGTTTCAAAAATATAGATTAGCTAACCCACTACAAATAAATATATTTTTCTATTTATATTAAAAAAGTATGTATGTATTTCAAATAAATCACAACTTGGAACCTTTTTCTAGAAGTTACAAGTTACAAACAAATCTACAGATAAAATACACACAAAAAAACGCAATAAATTGAACTTGTATTTTCGAGAAAGGGGGCCCTGATCAGAAATAAGTTAAACCACAATATTGATTATTTTAGATGTGGACGGTAATGGATTCTGGGATGAAACTGAAGTTAAAGCTTTGTTTATTAAAGAACTAGATAAAGTTTACCAGTCTGGCTTACCGGAAGATGATATGCGTGAACGAGCTGAGGAAATGGAACGTATGCGTGAACATGTATTTAAAGAAACCGATACCAATCGAGACAGTTTAATTAGTTTCCAAGAATTTATGGAACAAACAAAGCGAGAGGAATACAATAGAGATCCGGAATGGCAGACTTTAGAGAAACAACCGCAATATACGCACGAAGAATATCTAGAATTCGAACGGAAAAGGAAAGAAGAAATAGATCGAATGATTGCACAGGGATTGGTAAATAATACTATTTATATTTTAATACATGTGGACTGCTTACAATTATTAAATATTTTTTTTTAGCTTCCACCTCATCCAAATATGCCTCAAGGTTATTATGTACATGATCCAAATTCTGCATACCAAACCGTTCAGCAACATGAATCTGGTAATCAACAGCAGCAACAATTGCATTACCAAGATCCGCAACAACAGCATTTCCAACAGCAGCAACAATATCAACAACAACAGCAACAATATCAACAACAACAGCAACAATATCAGCCACAATATCAACAACATCAATATCAGGGACAACAAGTTAATTTAAATCAAAATCAAGTATATCAGCAAATTCCAGTTCAACAACAACAGAACCATCAGCAAGAACCACAGCTGGTTAATAATTTGCCATCCCAACAGCAACATCAGCCGAAAGTGAATAATTTAGCACCGCAACAACCAATTTCAACAAATTCTGGCGCTCAGCAGCAACCAGTTGCAAACAATATTCCACCCCAAGAACCGCCTGTAGGAGCTAATAATATTCCTAAACAACAGCAACCAATGAATTACGCTGTACCACAGCAGCACATTAATAATGTGCAACAGCAAAACTACATTCCACAAAAGAATTAATACCATTCAAAATTATTTGCTCAATTCACAACCGGTCATATATATACATGATTATTTTATTGTTAAATATTAGGTACAACAAGTAAAAGTGCGATATTCGGCTAGGCCGAACCTTATATACCTTTCAGCAACGAATGGAGTATATACATAAGTATGCATATTTCTGCTGCAAAAAAGGTATTTAATATCATATGTTTTACGTTGAAAAACAAAAATAATTATTTATCTATGCTTTTTCAACCTTTTTTTAAATTCTAATGTTGTTTTTATAGAAATTATTTCTACTCAGGCTTCTAAGGTCATTAAATTTTGGTTCAAATGCAAATAAAAGACAAATTTATTTCATTTATTTATATCCGACGTTTCGTTGGGATTTTCCAACATCTTCAGGGATAATAATTTTATTCAAATATATTTTATCTTTTAACAAGATTTGCACTTAAATTTCAGCAATGTTGTTTCACGGGACGACAAAACACGACATAAAACACATAATTTGAAAATAATTGCAAAAATAATCAAAAATAAATAAAATATCACAGAATAAAGCTTACTTAATGTTCTATTATCAAAGTCGGATATAAATAAATGAAATAAAATTGTCTTTTATTTGCATTTGAATCAAAATTTAATGAACTTAGAAGCCTGAGTAGAAATAATTTCTATAAAAACAGCATTAAAAATAATTATTATTTTGCAAGTAAAAGCATAAAAACTAAAACGTAACAATTAAAGCCTAGTACGCAGTTCCACCTAAATTTGAGGTTTGAAATTTAGTATTTAGTTCTACACGGCATAAAACTTATTTTTTTAAATTACAACTAAGGCAAATTCATACCAGGTATCTCACTAATAAAACAAATAACACTATAACAAAAACCACAAGCATTTTGTTTTTGTAAAATCATTGTACGTTTTTGTTTTTGTAAAATCGTTGTTGTCAAATTCACAAAGCAAATAGAGTATTTTGACATCCGATCATAATGAAAATGCTAAAAAAAGTTACCAGCTGTGCTTACAAGTTTACTTTTAGTGAATTCGCCTTGATTACAACGTATAAAACAAGGTAGATCAATAAGGTATAGTCATGGGCGAATGTATACAACAAAGCAACTTTTTTGTTCAAACAATTGTCAAAACAAATTAACTAATTCACATTTAAATTTTTTTAATTTATTTAAATAATAAATTTATAAACAAAGTTTGGCAGTTGCTTGAACAGTCAACTGGCGCTGATAACGCCAAAAGTTACCTTAGCACAAAAAATGAAAAATTATTTGAAAGACGACAAAAACACAAAATATCAAAAATTCCTTGAGCAAACAATTGCCTGAACATTAATTTTTGCTTTAGTTGAAGGAAAAAAGTTTCCATTAATTGATATGACATACCTGTATTAAAAATAATTCTGCTGATTTTTCTTTTCAGCTGCGCACTTCCAAACAGAAAGTTGCCTGAACATTTTTCAAACCTGAATTTCAGTTTGTTTTTTTACATATGTACTTCTTATGGTAGCCTGAAATTCACGCAGAACCGCGTACTAGGCTTAAAGCGTAATTTTGATGATAAAAATCACATACAAAAAAAGAATTTACCTCCTTTGCATTTACGGAGCCGGGTTCAATACACGGCGGTGTAAACTTAAATTTTTTTAAAGATTAATAAAAATAATAATTATTTTACGTTGAAAAAAGTCAATGTGCATGACACAAGCATCGTGCACGTGTGCAAGATGCTATTGACATACACGTACAAACATAGCACTGGGTATGGAATTTGTGATAAGATGAACTCAAATCATATAATCAACCAAAGGTCATACTACATATGAAAACATTTTTATGTACATATACAGTTTAAAAGCTATATGTATGAAATACTACTTTGATGAGTTTAGCTTATTATTTTCTGCCTTGAGTATATGCATGACCAATAGCGAATACACGAAAAAATAAGAGCTTCATGTAAGCGAAAAAAATTTAGATTTTGCTTCAAGCATTGTCGGTGTGACACATACAGCTAATACTACTATAATGCAGGTCATGCATACTGATGGTGAATAATGCGCTTAATAATTGATTTCTTTCTTATTTAAACTATAAGTTCCAAATTCGATATTTGGAAAGTATAATAAAAATATTAGGGGTCACGTTTAAACTATAAGCAATCCTTAAATTGTACATTTAGGTATCGTTTTCAACTTTGCAAATTTTCGCGAATTTCCCTATTTTCACAAAAAACGGATTTTTTTAGTTTTTGCCCTTTTGGTAATGCAAGCTATTTTTAAACTACATATATTAGACTTTACTAACTTTCCGATACTAGCCAGTTTTTGCGAATATCCGCAATTTTCTCAATATTTTGGCATTCCTTACAATTTTAGCACTTTTTAATCCATTGGCAATATTTAAATTTTTCGCAAATTTTCGTTATTTAAGCGTATGTTAAGCTGTGTTAACTCAATATTTGTTTGCGAATTTTCGGCATTTACGCGCTTTTTATCAAGATTTTGCTATTCGTTACTGTTTTAACAGTTCATAATAAATTTTCGAGCTTGTGAATTAAATTGATGGCTAACCCGTTTATTCAGGCAATTTAAGACCCAAAATTGATACTTAAAAATTTTAGAGCCTTGTATTCCATAAAAACTTTTACAAATATGTACATATTTTAAGAGCTCTTAAATCCTTACCCCCCATATTCATAAATAAATAAAATGGCGCATATTCAGAAATCATCACTAAGTATTCTTTTTTACCTTTTAATAAAATCACGAATGACAAGTTTACTCAATTATAAAGCAATAAAATAATCCAAACTATACAGTACTACATTCCTGTTGTGAATTAAACATCTGTCTTTAACGAATTGTTATTTAAACATCTGTCTTTAATTTCAAAATCTTTCCATCTGTTTTTATGTTTTATATGCATTTTTTTAAAATAAATTGTGATTATTTTTATAGTAAGGTAAATAAATATAATTTTCATTAAACATCTTAAAGTTGTAAACTATGTGCATTTTATAACATTTCATCAACCTAATTTTTCTATGCCAACTTTTTTCCAATATAAAAGCATTTATATGCAAATATACATAATATTGTAAATTTATAATGTTTATATACATATATATTGTGCATTAGCGGTTTTCACTATTTGTGTTAAGTTTATAACTCTATTATATTTACTAATATTTATCACTAGAAAGTACGAGTTTATTTTTCGTTTGCATCATATATTGGTGAGTCATAAGTTTTTTGTTTAATTTTCATCAATGTTTTGTCCTGTTATATATAGCAAACGCGTTGACTACAGCTTTTTGTGTTGTTTTTTAACCACAGCGTGGTAAATTAAACCTCAGTACATTTTGTTGTTGTGTGTTGTGTAAACACCAGCCTCCATATTCATAAAAATGTATTAAAGTTAATGTTGGTTTAATATACGAATTTTGTGTGGGAAACCCGGTTTTAATGATTACATTAACTTTACAAATCATTTATGAATATGAGTGTAGTACTTTAAATTAGGGATGTAACGAATACCGATACCGATACCGATATATCGGCGATACTTCAGGTTTTCCGATACATCGGTATCGGCGATATTTTACTGCCGATACGACGATACTTTTAAACATTTTTTCAGAGTTTTTTTTTAACAAATAATTTATTTTTGTTCGATTTTACCATGAACTAAATACACTTCGTTATTTTTTAAATCTTATTAATATCAATTTTAAAAATTAATAATATTTTATGCTGTTATTTTGTAAAAAAATTATTTATTTTTTGTTAATTTTACCATGAATTCAAATTCAAGCCGTTGTTTTTAAATCTTATTCCAGCAAAAAAGAGATACTCCAAAGAAGTCATGAAAATGTAGAATTCGCGATCTGGAAGTATTGCAAATTTTGATAATTTCTAATTAGTTTTACATATCCTTGCCCTTGCAAAAAGTTCTGTCTTTCGATTACCGATCACCGAATTGGAAGAGATGCTAGGACAAATTTCTTTTTCGGTATTCTATAATGATTTTTCCTTGAGTAAAAAGGATAAAAAAGTACCCATTTTCACAATTTTTTTATGCGAATTTAAACTCAGAACTGTATTTTCATGTAAATTTAAGTGAATAAATATAAACTTAGAAGTCTTTTAATAATTAAGCTATTAAGTTATTTAGATGAATATTAGTTGATAAATGTCCTTTAAAAAAATCGATTTATTAAAAAGCATGGCGAATATTTTTTTAAATTATAAAGGAATTAACAATTTTTCTTGCTTTTCTACTAATTATCTGCATATTTGTAATATAGATTTGTTGGAAGCAAAGAAAATGTAGCTCCTTAAAAATTACTTCCAATGTTTTATCAATTTTAAATATTCTCTCTTATAATGTAATTTTGTATAATAAAAAATTGCACTTGAGTTTTGTTAATCTAAAGTTGAACTCAATTTCAATATTCGTATCGGTATCGGAATCGGTATCGGCGATATTTATTTTTAAATATCGGTATCGGTATCGGATCGGCAAAACGGCGTATCGTTACATCCCTACTTTAAATACATCTACTACATTAACAAGGTCTACAAGGGTACTTTAATACAAAGAGTGAAAGCCGCCATTGTTTTTTTTTGTTGTATATAATAAATAAATTAAATGCAAAATGAATAAGTGTGTATGTGTTTCCCAACTTATACTGCCGCCGAAGTGTCAAGTTATTTTTAAAAACTTAAAAAAGGAAGGTTATAAATTTTTTTATTTGTTTTTTTTACCGACTTCAAAAAAGGAGAAGGTTCGAACATAGATTATACGTAGATAGTCAACTAAAACTTCAAAAACCTAAGTCTGCTGTCAAAAACCTAAGTCTAAGAATATGTTAGTAAAACATTTTGTTTTAGTATTGGTTTAAAATAAAATATTCCCCACAGCTACAAAACCATACTTAGTTGTACAAAACTGACGCTGAAAAAGGTACTCTGTTTGTAAACCACTTGCAGAAAGTATTTACTCCAAATACGTCTGATACTATAGTTGAGCTGCCACCAGTTCTCGCTATACCAGATGTTACTTTGAGGTTCAACATTCGTGAGATTGAATACTATATTGCGGGCTTAAACTCGAAAAAAGCTCCAGGCGCTGATAAAATAAGCAATAAAATGGTCTTAGAGCTACCCTATACTGCAAAACGGATAATTCTATTTATTTTTAACAGTATTTTGCGCCTCAAATGCTATCCCGCAGAATGGAGGGTTTCGCTAATTACCATGATACCTAAACCAGGCAAAGATCATACGAAGGTGGAGTTCTATAGGCCTGTTGTCTAACATGTCAAAACTATTTGAAAAGCTACTTATGAGTAAGCTAACACCCATACTGAATCGTACTGGAAGCATTCCAGACCACCAATTCGGTTTTAGGAGACAACATAGTACGATTGAACAAACACATAGACTCGTGAACGTGGTTAGAAAACCCTTCGAAGAAAATAAATATTGTTCTGCGCTCTTCATCGATGTTTCTCAGGCATTTGATAAAGTATGGCACGAAGGTTTAATACATAAACTAAAGAAAAACCTACCCGAAAACATCCTTAAACTTTTAGAAAGCTACTTAAATGAGCGAAAATTTTTTGTTAAAGAAGGTAATTTTCAAAGCCCTCCGCAACCCATTGAAGCCGGAGTTCTTCAAGGCAGCATCCTCGGTCCTGTATTATATCTGATATATGCCTCTGACTTGCCGGTAAGCAGTAACATACACATATCAACATTCGCTGATGATACAGATTTTCTAAGTGTTCTCAAAAGCCATCAAGAAGCCACCCGCAATTTGCTAGATTATATACCCCAGTTGGAACAATGGCTAAAACAATGGCGGATAAAAATTAACGAACAAAAATGTCTACACATTACTTTTACATTGTGCAAAGAAACCTGCCCACCTGTACAAATAAATAACCAAACTATACCTCAACACACTGAAGTAAAATATCTCGGTGTTCAGCTTGATCGTCGTCTAACATGGAAGTCACACATACATAAATGCAAAGGTGACCCAAATGCAATTAAAAGCAGCTCAAATGAATTGGCTCATTGGAAGGAACTCTACTCTAAGCCTAGATTGTAAACTTCTTCTATACAAATCCATTCTAAAACCAATATGGTCCTACGGAATCCAGTTATGGGGAATTGCCTCGGCATCAAATGTAGAAAAAATTTAAAGGCAACAAAATAAAATACTCCGTACGATTACAGCAGCCCCATGGTATGTCAGAAACAAGCGAATTCATAAAGACCTAGATGTGCCGCCGGTTAAGACAGTGTTTTCTAAACACGTGACAAGCTACATAAAAAGACTTGAGTTGCACCCAAATCCCCTAGCCCGAAACATCATTAACTTTAGAGGCCACACTCGGCTGAGAAGGAGGGACACTCTTGCTCTCAGCTGAACACGAGAGACGTAAACAACCAAACAACAAACCGCTGAAACAAATATTTTTGTCTGGCACTGGCTGGACTTAAAAATTAAAATTTTAGAGTTAAGATTTGATTACTTATTGTTAGTTCAATTTTATTGAAGATACAATAAATAAATTCATATAACCGAAAAAAAAAGTTGTACAAAAAGTATTTAACAAAATTTATATTTTTTAAACACGAATTTTTAGTTTTTATACAATTAGTTTTGCATTAATTAATGAAAATATGAATCTAGAATCATTTTTAATGCAATTGAGCTCAAAAATTCTGATTCGCTAAACATTTTTTCTATTTGGCACTAAAAAAATTTTCCCAAATAGTATCAAAAATGCAATACTGTTGAATGAAAAAAACGGTTGAAAACTTTGATAAATTTCAACACACAAATGTCAACAAAACTAAACAAATATTTTAAAATTACAGCAAGAAGAAACATAAAATTTGTTATATGGCAAATAAAAAAATTTAATAGTATAAAATAGTGTTTGTGTGTGCAAAAAAAAATTTTTAGTGCATTTTCAAATGCAAAAATTACGCTCTCTGATGAGTGTTGAGTTGCCTCTGTCAGTGTGTTGGATAACAAAATATCCATAGGTGAGAAGAGAGTTGTCAATTTTTTTGACAGGAGCCCAGTTGTCTATCTACGTATAATCTATGCTTCTGAACATGGGCGTATATTGGTAGCAATACGGGAGCTGAAATATCCCCATTGTGAGCTGAAATTTTAGCAATTGGTAACAGAATTGGAGGTGAAGGATTTGATTCTCTAAGCCAAGAGGATTTAGAAGAATTACTCAGAGAAAAGCCACTATCTGACGACGACATTATTTTATTAACTACTGCAAGTAATTGTGAGGAAAATCATTGCGAAATTGACTGAGAAAAATATTGAACCCGTTACTCAAAAAAATATTGGTAAAATCCTTAAGGTTGTAAGTGGTTTACAAAATGAAATTATAAATACGGATCCAGAGCACGAAAGCTCCAATGTGAACTAAACAATACTTTTTTAGGATATCAGATGTATAAGCAACTAAACAGATCTGCGCCACAAGGTCAGATAACAAATTAATTCGCACGAAATGATAATTCTATGACGGCTAGCTCTAATAAAATTCTAGTGATGGAAGTGACTTGCACCCATGTGCTAAAAAAAAATCTCTCGCTTTCTGTTAAATTTTCGAAATAATCTTCGAAAAAGGTTCTTACATATCGTCTTATAACCGCCAAAAAAGCTTAAGCGCCATAAAGTAAATTTTACAGGAGAAGTATTTTTTAGTTATCCTTGGCTTAAATCGAAGTAGAGCCCTTATATTGGCTATAAAGGATTGTAGTGGACTGTTATATGTAATGTTAATAGTTTTAATAAATTTCCTATAAGACAACGCATGTTTGTCGGGGTTAAAATATTTTAAGACATTATTGATTTCATGAAAAATCAATTAATTTATTAAAATTATTTTAAAACTAGTAATTATTATCCTTTTCAAGCTGTTCTTTTACCGTTTCATTGATATCCTTGCAGTTTTTGACACTACTTTTGCTCTACTTGCAAAAGAGAATTTTAGCTTAAGCGACACACTGCAGTTACAAAAAAATGTAAACAAATTAAAATTTTAAAGGGAAAATGCACTTAAGCTAAAATTTCTTTTGCTGTATTTCCGTAACGGTACATGGCAGGACTTTGGAACTTTGACAGATAGTCCGATTTCTCGTAAATAATCGATTTTCGTCCCAAAACGATTTTCGAAAAAGCATGTCGCTTGAGCTTTTTAAGCGGTTATGGCTCGATATGCTCTTTGTTTTTTGAAACCATAGTATCCAACACAGAATTTGTCAACTATTTTTAGTTTTGGGCTTTTTATTTATATTTTACGTTTTATGCATCTGGCAACAATATTGGTTGACAAATGTGATAA